>JAAGNO010012872.1:32511-86793 GCA_033439905.1 Ceryle rudis | reverse complement strand
CCAACCAACCAACCAACCAAAAAACCCCTCAAAACACCAAAAACCAACACACAAGCCCCCTACATGCCTGCCCCTAGAGCATGTCATGAAACACCATCTTTTCTCTCCAGCTAAAGAGAACAGGAGAGAGACAAGGAGGGAAGGAAAGAGAAGAGTGCTGTTTCAATTCAGGTTCCATTCTGTCTATATTTTAGAAGAAAACCTTAACCTAATCATACTTCAGCTTAGACAGATCTGCTGATTCATCCAAACATGGCAAGTGGACAGCACCTTTGCTCCTGGTTCTAGTAGAGAAGTTGCCAAGAATTATACTCCTGCTATCTCCTGTTGCTGTAGGAGTGGGAGTGGGGAAGAAAACTTATTACTTCAAGTTCATTAGGTACATTAGAAGGTTAAATAGAAGTATAATTTAAAAAAGTATTAGCTATGACATAGGATTCTTAATGAAGAACCTGAAAACCACTTTGATATGAGAAATGAAGTTAAGGGAAACTTCTGCTCTTTCCTAGCAATTCCATTATAGTATACTTCAGTGCATCACTAGACAGTGCACTCACCTGCAACAATGGCAAACTCAGGGATCTCACATGAAATAGGCTATGTTATCCAAGATGGTTTAAAATGGACTAAGGAGTGACTAGAGAATACAGCAAGCAGTCAGTGTTAATGACAGCATACCATTTTTATAGACTAAAGGTTGAGCGATGAATTTCAATTATGAAGTGTCAGGATGCCCAAATGCAGGTACCTGATAACAAGCCTGAAGCACCAAGCTTTTGCGGATTTCTTTAGAATTTCAATAAAGCCTTTTAGCCTTTAGCAGTGAGTTTTATTTATTTGTTTATTTTAAAACCAGAAGCCACTAGATTAAATCTTTTATGAGAAACTCCATCCTTGCTTCCCTTCAAGAGAAATTGTGTTCAACATACAGGAAAAAATAATTATGAAATATGGACAGTTATGCAATTTAAAAAAAAATAAAAATCCCCAGCAAACTCCTTGTTTTATATGCACCTGATCCTAATAAGCATCTCTATTTATTTTGCTTTTAGTATAGAATATAGTTTTAGTTGAAAGTAGCAACCTTTATGACAGATTTTGTTCCAGAATAACACTCTTATTCTCATCATATGTATTTAACACAAACACAAACAAATGAAGTTATATAAGAATTAAAAATTTCAGTCTTGACCTTGTAAAACTTTTGCATACTTTTCTGGAAGTTTTCAATTTTATCAGTCTTTCACCTTATAACTACCAGTCAGTTCCGCTCATCTTCAAAAAGGTCAGAATACTAGGTTGAAAGGGACCTCAAGGTTCATCTGGTCCAACCATTCTGGGCAAAAGTACAATCTGGACAAGAAGGCCCAGCACCCTATCCAGCTGAACCTTAAAAATTACAGGGAATCCACCACTTCCCTGTGGATTGTTCTCATTGTGAAAAAAATTTCATCTTGTGTCCCACTGGAATCTGCCAAGGAGTAACTTGTACCCATAAAAAAAGAATTAATTTTATATGTAAGTCTACTTAATTTTTTTTTTTTTAATACATAATTTATGCTTATGTCCTTCTTTGTTTTTACCTTGATCTTATATTAAATATTTATTGGGATTTGGTTACTACTTTTAATTATTTATCTTTTTCAATTTATTTTTCTGCTAAGCCCTCCAAAGTTATATTTGGAGATAATTTCTCACATGTAATTCAATGTTTTCAACAGACCAAGATCATGAAACTTTGAAGTTACCATATTTTTAAAAGAAAATCTTGTTCAATAAAAACATTAACATTGTCTGAAATTAGGAAAGTTTCTCAGAATTTCTTTCCAAGGTTGTCCTCCAAAAATGAGTGTTTTCTATTTTAGACTATATTTGCCACTGTTTTGATGGTAATAAAAACAAACAAACAAAGAACACAACAACAAAACCCAACCAACCAAAGAAAAAAAAGCCCAAACACAGACACATAAAGACAATTATTTATTCTCCTAGACAATTTATTCAAGGTTTTCCTTTGTAGACCTTCATTCCCTCATAATCCAATTGCAGAAGAGTATTTCTAGGCAGTTTCTGAAAAAAGAGTAGTCATATCATCTAATCCTGGAGAGGTAATATAGGTGCAGAAAATAGGGATATAAATTTCCATTGGAGAGATGTACTCATAATTTGCTGTCTAGGGGAGATTACCTCCCCTCACTACCTGTACTTTTAAAAAAGGCATTTTACTAAAGTCAGGCAGTACAAATAACTCACACAATATAAAATGTCAAGTTATGTAGAATCACCACTTCAGCACATGGATATGAAGAAGTAGTTTCTACAGAGCATTATGCAAACTGAGCAATGTATTTTTTAGAGTCTTCCCTTAAAAATAATTATTTTAAATGAGCTTAAAAGGTGAAATACCTGCCAAAGACTTCTGCTGATCCAAATTTACTCAGGGAGGTGGGAAAAGGTTTTCTTTGTCATTGTACATACTGTTCTAGTCTTCTGGAAAACTATGCTAAATTTCTTTAGTTCCAGCTAACAAGGAAAAAACACTTAAAGAAGTACTGATGGTAAGTGCAATCATAGCTTCAGGTTAAACCTGTTTCACATATACAGTAATTTTTGGCACATAAATGCAGAACATCTCCATTTTGCTTTTTCCAGCAGTGTGAAACCAAGTAAATATTTCTCAGCATAAGTGAACTGATGTGAACTTAAAGCTAATTTTTAAATTGCATTTGATGGAGATCTCAGTTTTGAGTTTCATAAGGGTTTTTTTCTGTAGAAAATCTCTCCAATAACAATAAAATGCACTGTGAAGATGTAACTATTTAAATTCTAATTTGACAATATTAACATTTCCCAAACAGTCAAAAAAAAAAAATTAGTATCAAAGTTAAAAATAACACAAGTCTCAAAAACCATAATGGGATCTGAGTCACCAGAGCACTGAAAAAAGATATTCTAGACTCATACTGACCTATGCATCCTCCAGGAAACTAGAAAGCTTTTACACCCAAATGCTTAGTTTAATAAAAATGAGAAAATCACATTTTAAAATAAACTCTAAACAGAGAAGGAAGAGAGAACAAAAAATACCTCTTCCCACCTGCTGTGTCCTTCGAGGCATGTCATTGAATCCAGAGTTGCTTGCAATTAAAATCTATCTGAATTGCAGGAAATTTTATTCTCTTGTCTATAGGAGACTCTTTCCATCCTCTTTAAGGTCCAATCATCAGTTTTCTTCATCCTGTCTACAGCAGCTGTCCCTTATCACCATCCTTTTCAAACAGATCATCCCTCCAGGGACATCTGTTCCATCTTATCATCAGAAAAACAAGGAATTGTTAAGAGAAGTTGAAAACAAAATAAAATAAATTATACATACATTCAGTCATTGGGGCCTTTTGACAGTTTTGTAGAATTCGGCAAAACATTGACAGAACAGAGATAAAATGTCCTATATACTTGATAAAGAAATTAATTTAAATTAAGGATGAGTTGTGCTCTACACTGCACATCAGAAACTGTAATTTGGAATAAGGTGGAATCACTTTACTAGAGTGATATGCTATGATGAGAAATTCCAGATAAAAAAAAGATTTAATAATAGAAGATATAGTTACTCTGACGTAATATAATCAATGAAGGAAGGTGGCAAGTTTGTACATTATATGAGGTGTCTGCCTTCCCTCCCATTTGCACTTAAGGTGAAATATACCAATTAATTAAACTGGTGGAAAAACTGATATCCTAACCCATGCCTTATTTTGATCACTTGAAGTCTAAATTTACCCACTAAAATACAGATGATAGCCTTATATAAATGAAGAATAGTGTAATACTATCTTTGTGCTTCCTTTTTTGAATGAATGATGAGTACAAAAGTTAATCCCCCTTGAATTTAATGAGATACTCTTAAAGGCTAAAATAATACCTCAGATTCTTCAACTGTCTGAGATTGAGTAAGTGTAGGCTATCTGTCCTTGATTTACCTTGTAGAATGGCTCTGCAGGTGAGATTCAGATCATGTTCTGTCTTTTAGTATAGAACTGAAATGAGAAATTAAAATGTCCCAAATGTTACCTCCCACATCTGTTGCTGCCTGCCCATATGGGTGACAGCTTGGAAGGGAACGGGTTTCCTCCTTTCCAATATTATACACAATTATACCTATTATTTAATAGTGAAAAAAAAAAAAAATTAAGAAATCATTACTTCTTACTAAGAGAAAACAAGTTCATTATCCAGGATTCAAATCCACATTCAGACTCTTCCCCTAGTCCTGTAAGTCATAAATAAATCTACTTCTTGTTTCTTCCTTGGCAAATTCTGCATGAACTATTTCCAAATAATCCCACAGTCATCCACAAACTTTCTCAGTCATGTCGCTGCAACTTTACTGATGACAGGGGTTTGCATAGGGATAAGAGAGGGCACAAAAAGGTTCTGCTAGTGGAACTTCATTAGGCATTACATTAATAAGATGAGTCAGAAGAGACCTTTTGGTCCATCTACCAGAGCTGTCTGGTTTCTGCAGTATTAACAGAAGCAAAATGTTTAGCTTCATTACAAATGAAGGCAAATAGAACTGAATTCACCTGAGGAACTCTGTAGCCCAGAGTCATTCCTTACAATAAGAATGTGTTTTAAGTTGTCAAGCCACCAATACAACTCTATCACAAAGAACCTCCCATATTGATAATACTTCTCTTCTGCTTGCAACTGTTGATCTTACTGAATGAATATTTATCTTGCATAGTCCAGGAGGAAGTCTTTGTGATTATTCACACAATACACTTTATTTTATTAGAATAAGTAGTATTCTTATCTGAAAAAAACATTCCACATGGTTATTAATTAAAATTCAATGCTTCTTCAGTAATATTAAGCTTCAAATATTCCCTTCACTTTATTACAAAGGCAGCAGGTTCTGATTGTTCATAAAAATGTTTATATAGCTATAAATTCAGATTATTAGATTAATACGTAATGTAGCACAAGTCCTCTTGAATCTCTGAACTAAAAGTAAGAAAAAGATATCTATTTCAATGATGTGTTTACAGTAATAAAACCTTTAAACTACAAACCTGAATATCCACAATAGCTATAGGAACCCTAGTAGAATCATTAACTTATTACATATTATACTGCACAATTTAAATATAAGCCAATTTATCCAATAAATTGATGAAAAACAATATGCCAGTTTAATAAAGCAGTCTCATGGGACTGTAATCTCAGATATTAGTGTATTAAACAGTCATTTACTCTAATTTCTTTGCCCACACGCACAGCAAAACTGAATATCTGAATGCTCCAGAACGGAAAGTAAAATCAAACATAGAGTCTATCATGGTCTGACCACTATCTCATTAAAACCAATAAATAACTATAATCTGCATCTTTTATTGGCAAACATCTTATAAATCTAAAGCCAGTACAAATTCCATGACCTGACTTACTTAATCAGTTTTCATCTTGCTACAGTAGATTTTTAGTCTTACACTGCTCTATCCCAAGGTATGGATCTCTGTATTGTTCTGGCTGGGCAAATATCTGCCCTATGAGCAGAGGACACTAGAGGAAATTGCCATCCAGTATCAACATAAAGCAGCACTGAGTAATTCGCAGTGATGGCTGATACAAAATTCATAAAATCTTTGTCTTTTCACTTAGTTCAGGCTTACTGAGAACAAGTATCCTGGTTGACCTCTATAATCACAGAAGAAAACAGATGCCCTTTGAATGAGAGATGAATTTGTAGTCAACTAATTTCTCAAGTGACAATACCTGCTTTATAAAGAATGGTGTCATAAAAACCTGTTGCAATTGGGCTCTTAATTCCAGAGGGTAACCAAAGACTGTTCATTCAACATTTTAATTCAGATATGTTGAAATAGTTTGCCAAGTCATTATGTTGTCACTAACGCAAAACCTTCATTTTCAAGTGTGTAAATCCTAAGAGGAGAAGGATGCCAGGTGTACTTAAGTTCAGTATGACACTCCTGTTTGAGAAACTGCAGACCACAGTTTTCAACACCATAGTTTTCCACACACTGTAGTGGAAAATTAAGAAGCTGGTTCTTGTCAATGAAGAATGGTGCAAAACCACTTCCATACTGTTAGAAAACAGACATGAATAAAACCTAGGTGCAATACCATTACCTTGCAGATGTTTGCAAAAATTGAATAAAGTCCTAGGAAAACATTACCACTTTGTCACAGGAAGACTTGTCCAAAATTCTCAGTTGGTTTTTGTCTAGGGTTTTGAATGACAGAATATGTTATTTTTTCATTACAGCATGAACAAGTAGATGTTCTCGTGCCCAAAGAAGGAACTGTCACATTACCTCAGCTGCAGTGGTATTTCAGTCTCTCCATTGCCTCATTCTGTGTGAACTTTTCACGTATCTGTTGAGAACATATTTGTAAAATATAAAAGTGATAATATGTTCATGAAAAAAACTTGACTAACAAGTAAATTGGTTTGAAGATCATGATATTTAAAAGAGTACACTTGAGTCATTTGTTAATTGTAGACTTGCTCCTACACAGCCTGAGATTCTGAAATTCATTCCATCAGGTCTCCAGAATAGTTTAATTTGTTTGTTTGTTTGTTTAAAATAGATTTATGTAATAATAATAATAAATGTAATAATTCCATCAACAATGGAAAATGTAAGCTAACCCTGTGTTCCAGTCAGACAGGCTATTTGAAAAATGTGTGCTGTAATACTGGTGGATGTAACTTTCAAATAAATAAAATAAATAAAGCTAGGTTCCCATTTCATCCCTCCTTTTGCTAAAAGGCATTTTCATTTCTACAGTCAAGAGAGACGTCTAGTGCTGGGTACAAAATCAGAATTCAGAGAATTAAAAAAAAAAAAAGGTCCTGGATAGGACCTCAATACATATAATAATCATCTTCTATCCCTTAAAATAAACCACAATTATGTCATTCCCAGTAGGTACTTGTCAACTCTGCTCTAAACTATTCCTAAATTTGGAGACTGTAACCTCCTCAGGCATTCTATTCCAGTGATAGTCTACCCAGCCATTAGAGCATTTTTTCTCATTATTTCTAACCTAAGCCATGCTTGTTAATACCATTATTCTTATCGTCTCTATGATGGATGTAATGGAGTAACATATACCTACTCTTTTATAATAACATGTTTTGAATAATAATGCTAAAATTGTCCTGGTTTTAATGTTCTTTCCCTTAAGCTGAACTACCTTAATTATTTTTTTTTTTATTCAAAATATATGCTTTGGTATCTTTGGAAGGTGTCTTAGTGACTCTCTTCAAATGTGCCACAAATATGCATCCTTCATGAAATGCTATCCCCTAGCTAGGACACATTCCTTCAGTTTGGTCTCAATAATGTTGAACTTCCCATCTTATTCTGAGTCCACATAACTACGTGAATTTATATCTCAGTGAAGCTAAACCAGGAAATAAACAGATGAAATAACTGTTTTGCAGTTACAGACTTACCTGCTGTTTTGCTGAGATGTATCTCTTTGATTCCAAAGATCAAAAGGTATTTTCTTTTTCTCAGATGTAGAACCATTTGGAATTAGTTAGAAAATGGCTTTTTCTCACCTTGATAGAAAATGTGAATAACACTTCTTTTCTTTTCATTAACTCTTCTCAAAAAGGATAAGAAAATGCTTGAAAGAATAAATTTCGTTTATGAACTACTAGATCCTTATGAAATGCCCTCTTAACAAGCACATAATTATATACTTGACTTTTTTCTACTTTGTTCTTTTTATACAAACTACTTTGCCCACGAATATAAAATTAATAATTTTAATTAATAATCACATATAAAGATAATAACTAGAATAGTGACAAATATATTAAAAGAAATTTTGTACAGTCTGTTGTCCACAGAATGAATACAAAGTATACTGCATTTAAAACTTAGGTATGAATTTCAAAAACTATCAAAATAGCTTGAATAGATGTTCAAATAACAAAAGCACATTAATAAAAATAATTATTTTCATCCATTTTGTAGGCATTCTATACTGCTAGTCTTTCGGGGCTTGGGTATTATTTAAAAGTGTATAGAAAACAAAAAAAAATGTATCCCAGGAATCATTACAGTGACTTGAATATACTTTATGCCATGTTAATTGACTTCACCTATCATTTGGATATAAACTCAGAGTAGACTAAAAAGGAAATACAAATCTAGTTGAAATAACATACCCTATAAAATATCTATTTCATTCCATAAATTAAAGTTCTTCTCTAAAAGAACACCACCATGAGGTCTAGAGCTGATCCAAAATGCTTAGCTCTTCTGCAGATAAACACAATCAATAATCCTCATTTTTTAACCTCTCACTGCTCAAAACAATAGAAATTAAAACAAAAAGGTATGACATACTTGTGAAAAATCAGAATATGAATCTTATCTGGAATGTTGTAAGAGCAGTTTAGATGCCTCATTCCAGGCTGATGTTATATATTACTTTTGATGCTCTCAGATTCTCCCACTGATGAGCAGGGACAGTGAAATAGGGGAAATCAGCTCATACCATCAGTTCATACCACAGAAGAGGAGAAGCACCTTCTGTGAGTAACAACCTATGGTCAAGTCAACAGAGAGTGTTGTTTCTCTAGTGAGTTACTTGTAGAGGAGTATAGAATAATAACACAGTAATAGCAATAAGTATATAGTAACTGTACAGTGTATTAGATATGCTGATGATTGAGAAAACTAGAAAAGTTGCCTAAACATACACTGAAGGTGGTCATAGATAATGGAGGTCTCCAAATTTTGCAGCAACTACCCTTGAGGGTTGACCTGTAGCACAAGAAGATGATAGACATTCTATTTTAGTGTTGTTGCTTTTAATCAAAGGTTGAAATCACACCATATTATTTAAACCAAAATAAAACAGAGGCTTGCCCACATCAGCAAATGCCCTCTGGTAATGGCCAAGTGTTTCATATGTTGCTTTATCTGCATTTAAGTCCAAATTTTCACTAAAATACCCTGAGGCTTTAGGTTTAACATTCAGTTAACTTTCAGTTATCACTTCTGAAGTGCATCATATCCTAATGGAAGAATTGATGAAGTTAATATGCTGCTGACATGAAACCAAAATATTTTCTTTCTTTCAATATAAGCTGAGAGTGATTTTTTTTTTTTTTAAGTCAAGTAGACACAAGCTATAAAAAAAATTTACATTAATTTGGGATGCAATAGTCTACTTGAGGTTCGTACATGTATATACATGAAATTCACTATTTCACTCAATTGGCTCAAAAAGCCTTTATTATATACATTCACCACTAGCCACAAATAGGTAGTTCCAGATAACTGTTTTTGCAAGCCAAAAGCATGCCAAGGCTGCATGCTCCTGAGCCAAGTCCACATGGGTCAGTCATTTGAGGATTTTGGAAAAGGTCCAGTTTACTGTCTACTTTCCTGAGGGAGTCTTACTGAAATACTAATTTAGTTTATTATGATAATTAATAAATGTACATCTCAAAAAATACAGGGGTCTCATTAACTTTTGATTTCTTGTACTATGTTACAGTGATCTATATTTTAAATAATGGACAACAGTTTACCCTTTGTTTTAAAACATCTTCAGTTCTTTGAAATTTTCCAGCTCAAATGTATTAATTGAAGTTTTTCCTCATACATTAACATATGTTTCCAATTAAGTGATCACCATTTAAAAAGTTTTAAAAAAAAAAAAAAAAAAGGATGTTTTTACTATAGCAAGAATCAAATAGCCCACTCTACGACTATAAAAGTGCTCACATGGCAATAATCTGAAAGGCTGAATTAGGCTGTAGACTGTAGTTATTAAAGGAAGTCATGCAGAAACATGCCCTTTAGGTTGATACTTACTCTAAATTATATTATTCTTTTAAGTGCTTATTTTACCATGTGAATCTTTAAATTAAAATTGAGGTAGTTTTTGGTGTATCCTGGAATGGCTTGTTTTCATCTTGTTAACCTGCAACCTTATATCAAATAAGATCAACCAAGTTCACTAACCACCAAGGCAAAACAGTTGTTCCGTGTAAAATCCATCACCTCTGCTCTAAACATATTTTTCCTTTATTCCTCTAAGCCTGAGGTTGTTTCCTGCATATTTAGTGCAGGAATATGCACATATGCAGTATAACCCTAAGAGATCAAGATGAATGGGAGGACAATATGATCTGTTCTGGGCTGGTGTGGTGTGTTATAGCTAAGCCTGACTGAGGGCTATGTGTAGCTGTTCTGCTTCAGCTGCTTCACAGTTGAAGCAATGAGGGACTTTTTTGTTTAGTTCTAAAGGTTCAGTTTTTTCCAAATACAGGCTGCATCACGGTCAGAGTTATTATTATTACTGTATTAAGTACAAATTTGGAAATTAATTTAGTTAGGAATATGGACAAAATGCAACAACATTGTGGAGCAAACATACCCAGGGACATATCTGTGCAAATTTCACTTAATATATTTGAATATTGTTCCAGATTTATCCCATGAAATGGGAGATTGAAACACTTCTACTACCACCAGGTAGGTGATTTCTTTAGAGTATCTAACTTCTGCAGAAAGTAAGCAAACTGTTTAAGTGCAGTAGTAACCTGAAAGCCTCTGCATCAATTTGGATGCTTAAACACAGGCATGCAGGTGTTCACAGCCTATCACAGAATCACAGAATGTTAGGGGTTGGAAGAGACCTCCAAAGATCATCAAGTCCAACCCCCCTGCCAGAGCAGGACAAAACTAGGGCAGCACATTCAGAAATGCATCCAGCCCTGAAAGTGTCCAGAGAAGGAGACTCCACAACCTCTCTGGGAAGTCTGTTCCAATGCTCTATGACCCTTACAGTAAAGAAGTTCTTCCTCATGTTGAAGTGGACCTTCCTGTGCTCAGGGTTGAATCCATTGCCCCTCGTCCTATCACAAAAAAGAGATTGTCCCTTCCTTCTTGATACCCAGACCTCATGTATTTATAGACATTAATTAGATCCCCTCTTAATCTTCTCCTCTCCAAACTAAAAAGCCCCAGGTCTCTCAGCCTTTCCTCATAAAGCAGGCGTTCCAGTTCCTTAATCCTCCTCGTAGCCCTCTGTTGGACTCTCTCAAGTAGATCTTTGTCCCTCTTGAACTGGGGAGCACAGAGCTGGATGCAATACTTCAGGTGAGGTCTCACTAGGGCAGAATAAAGGGGGAGGAGAACCTCCCTTGATCTGCTGGACACACTCTTTTTGATGTACCCCAGGATACCACTGGCCTTCTTGGCCACAAGGGCACACTGTTGTCCCATGGATAACTTGTCTATCAGGACTCCAAGGTCTTCCGTGGAGCTACTCTCTAGCAGATCATCTCCGAACCTGGAGTGGTGCATTTTCTTGTTCCTTCTCAAGTGCAGGACTCTGCACTTGCTCTTGTTGAACCTCATTAGGTTCCTCTTTGCCCAACTCTCCAGTCTGTCAAACAAAAAAAAAGGCCATCTTTTTATTAACAACAACAAAAAAAGTAGTTTAAAAATTGTTATTAGTCCATTAATAGCAAGATAATAAGCACAATTAAGTATGTAAAAAATAAGTAGCTATGAGGAAGCAGGCCAGTAAAACATCATGAAGTGATTTAACTCATCTCTAATTAATGGAAATTTTGGATCTGTTTTATTCACATTATACAACTTATGATTTCCTCTTGACTATTTTTTTCCTCATTCCTTAAACTCTTGACATTGCACATATTTTTCAGCCAACTCAGATAACTGTCATTTGATAATAATAGCCCAAGTGATAAGTGCATTCTTACCCTTTTAGAGGCTTTACATTGAAATCTATAATGTCTTCCTACACCAGGAGGCTATTATAAATTCCAACATAGCCTCTTTTTATCGCTCCTATTTTTTACTTTTTGGTCTTTGTCAATTTAGAATATTGGCCAGAAGCAAAGATGCTTCTTCTTTTATTGTTACACAGTAGAAATTTTTTCCTGCTGCCTAAAGAACTAAAATACATCTGGAAACTGTCTTGCTACTTTAGTGTATGAAGTTCTGTGTCTTCTTTTGCTTGCTTTCTGTTGCCACCAACCATCCTCCATTTAGAAGAAATTTTTTGGTTTTGCTTACAAAGAAATTTGTAATTATTTAACTGTAATTTACTTCAAACCAAATAATATTATGTAATTATTTATTCTGTAAGGACAGGTTGAGAGAATTTGGTCTGTTCAGCATGGAGAAGAGAGGGCTCTGGGGACACCTTGTTGCAGCCTTCCAGTAGCTGAAGGTGGCCTAGAAGAAAGCTGAGGAGGAACTTTTTTCAAGGGCTTGTAGCCATAGGATTAGGGATAATGGATTCAAACTGGAATAGGGTAGATTTATATTAGATGTAAAAAATAAATTCTTCACTGTGAGGGTGGTGAAGCACTGGAACAGATTGCCCAGGGAAGCTGAAGATACCTGATACCTGGCAGTGTTCAAGGCCAGGTTGGATGGAGCTTTGAGCAACCTGGTCTAGTGAGGTGTCCCTGTCCATGTCTGTGGGGTTGTAACTAGATGATCTTTAAGGTCCCTTCCAACACAAATCATTCTATGATTCTATGTCCTGCAAAACCTTCTCTTTTATTAGAAAAAATCTTGGAACTCCTGTGAAGTAGTTAAAATTAGTTACTGACAAATAAGAATAAGTACAGACAGAGGAAGTTCAGCTCATATTGTCATAATGAGAAAGGACTAAAAAAATACTGTAATTCCTGCAAGAAGAATCTCCAACCCAGCAACTTCAATTTGCACATTACTTGTATTTTTATATGTAAACCAAAGTGGGTGCTAATTATAAATGAGGAAGATAAAGGGCCACAACCAGATCTGCATTATCATGCAAAACATGTAAAAACTGAAATAATCAAGCCTAGAATTTATATGCTTATGATGCATTATGTCTGCAAAATAACTGAAAGGAGGAAGGATATCTTTTTAGAGCTGTGCAGGAGTAGCTTGTTGGTTTTTTTACTGAAAGTAGAAGCAACATTTGAATTTAAATACTTACTCTGGGTTTTTTTATGTTATTGAAAATTATTTGCTATATATTTCCCTCTCTCATACACCTTAGTGACTTGCAGGATTGCAATAGAAACAAGGAAAACTAATTTTATAGAAACATTTTCAAGTTTTACAACTTTTTTTTCAATCAATGGAGAAAATGTATTTTCCTAAATTCCATAGATGGAATAAGCCCTACTAACATAATGTTGCACACAATATATTGATAAATATGGAGAGGTCTAAGAATAAAGAATATCACAGAAAATATTCCTGAAATAGCATATCCAAGAAAACTTTTAAATTACATATTTGAAACTGCACAATCCTACTGCTTTCTCGGACCAGACAAAAGAGTTAAAGCAACCAGAGCTATGCTAAGTTTGGTAGACAAAAAAAACCCAGCAACAAAAAAAACCAAAACAAACACAAACAAACAAAAAAAACCAAACAAACAAAACCAAAACCAACCAACCAACCAAAAAAAAGAAAACCCACACCAAAACCAACAACCAACCAAAAACACAAACCCAAACCCAGCCCAAGACTTGTTAATTTCTTCTTTCAGCACAAGGTGGCCAGACAGATAACTTCATAATAAAATTTAAAAAAAAAGTCACTAGCAAACTTTAAATGTTAAGAAAATGTACTGAGAGCTTGAGCATGGCAGAAATACATCTAAATAATATTTCTGCAATAATGCAGGAGGCATTTGCCATTTCAATGCAACCCATGAATGATGAAAACTCTAATGGGTAACAGGAATTAGTTGCTGGTCAAAAGTTTTATGACAAAGATCACAATATGGCTGAAAAAAAGAATTATTAATCACACAGTGATTATTTCTTCCTTCCCTTAAAGGCATTTAAAGTACATAGCTATTGCATGATGTAGAATTCAGAAGGACAATCCAGATTTATCATTTACATGATGGGTTTCAAAGATCTAACAATAATCATAGGGTTTAAATATAGCTTATGCAAGAGTCTTTATTTATGATACGGGAATAATATGTATTTCACCCTAGTGGTGTTTCAGCAAATTGCATTAATCTAAGTAATTTTAATCAGTGCAGGCTATCAAAGAGGACAGGACTGGGGTAGACATCATCAGTTTCCAGTTGCCTCATTGGACTTAGTGAAGGCTTATGTAAGGCAAGTATCTGAAGGAAATCATGTGTGCAGATTTACAAAAGGAACAGATCCTTGTTTAAACAACAGCAAAAATAGGTTAAAATTTTTAAGTGGACTGTTATTCTCTCCATCTGTCCTAAGCATGCCTTCTGTACTGGTAACAGCCCTTAGGCCCACTAGCCACCATTTGCAGTATTTTAGGTCCCACTGCAGACTATTATCAGTGTTGCCTCTTGGACCTCTACGATACATTAGCCCCATCTGTAGTAATCCCATATCTCATTGGCAGATATAGACGTTCATTAAACAAATAAGTGAATAAATTTAAAAGAAATTTTTACAACTCTTCTTCCTTCTCCATCTATACAAATTATACAAAAGGCTAACTTATCAACTGGTGTGATTATCAGAAGATGTCACCATAAAAAAGTAGCAACATTACAAACATAAAGCATTTCTCCTTTTCTTGAGTACGCACATTTCTGTTGCGCTTCATCCAAAGCAAAGTCACCTACCTATTGTTTCAGATATTGCTTCACTTTGCAAGGGAATATATCCTTTCTCACCTACTTTCTCTTTTTTAAAAACAGGTTTTATGTTAACTTTGCTACAGTATTGGCCCATTTATTTCAGGAACGACAACTCTAAACTAAAAAGAGCCATCACATCCACTCAATGGAAGGAATCTTTGCTGCAGTTTTATAGGAACCTCTTTTTCACTCTGACGCATTCTGTGCTCTTCATCTGACATCTGCTGCCCCAGAGGAGTCATGGGGCAATGAGGTTTCCAAGTTGGCTCTACTTCCTTTCCATATAGGACTGCCCACCACAATTTCTGCAGTTTGGTAAAAATGAAGATCCTTCTCTTCCAAACCAATAGATCTCAGACACTTCTCTCTAATCACTCAACACAGAAAAGCTTTTAAATATATATTTGAAACTCAGGAGCAAGTGCAGTAAGTCACCTTACCATGTGGCCAGTTTTCCTTGTCTTCAGTTATACCTGGTAAACTAGTATACCATTTAAACCAAATGCTTAACTTACATATATGTATGAAATATTTTATTGATAGCAGCTAATAAAAATTACACATTTGAAACTGAATGTACAAGGTAAAGCTTCTTTAAGTCAAAGAACTTAAGTAATCTTGGTAACTATAACTTGTATTCAAAAACTTTGGACTCTGTTGCTGATGTCTGTAATTTTTAGGAGCCTGAAAATTCACTAAATGAGCAATGCAACACCAAAAAGCAAAACCAATCAATCAACGTACATGAGTAAAGCTACTGTCTTGCATGACCTAATTTCACCAGAAACTGAGAATCAGTGAAAAAAAAATCTTCATTTAAACTAGCTTTAGGGTCAACTAAGATTAAGTCCCCTGGAAAAAGTTGATGAGTCATTATGCACCCTCACTAAGTTTGCAGATGACACCAAGTTGGGTGGAAGTGTCTATCTCCTTGAGGGTAGGAAGGCTCTTCAAAGGGACCTGGACAGGCTGGATTGATGGGCTGAGACCAATCATATGGGCTTCAACAAGGCAAAGTGCCGAGTCCTGCACTTGGTCCACAATCACCCCATGCAACGCTTGAGGTGGAAGAATGGCTGGAAAGTTGTCTGGGAGAAAGGGACCTGGGGTTACTGATTGGAAAATGGCTGAATATGAGACAGCAGTGTTCCCAGGTGGCTAAGAAGACCAGCAGCATCCTGGAATGTATTAGAAATAGCGTGGCAAGCAGTACCAGGGAGGTTATTGTCCCTCTGTACTCAGCATTTATGAAGCCACAACTCAAGTATTGTGTTCAGTTTTGGGCACCTTAATACAAGAAAGATATCAAGGTGCTGGAACAGGTCCAGAGAAGAGCAACTAAGGTGGTGAAGGTCCTGGACAACAAGTCCTGTGAGGAGTGGCTGAAGGAACTGGGGCTATTTAGTCTGAAGACAAGGAGACTGAGGGGAGACCTTCTTGCTCTCTACAACTCCCTGAAAAAACACCATAGAGAGGTAGGCACTTGTCTCTTCTCACAAGTAACTAATGATAGAAGAAGAGGGAATGGCCTCAGGCTGCACCAGGAGAGCTTTAAACTGGACATTAGAAAAAACTTTTCACTGCCAGGCAATGGAACAGGCTGCCCAGTGAGGTGGTTGAGTTACCATCCCTGGGTGTGTTTAAAAGCCATATACACGTGGTGGTTGGGGATATGGCTTATGGTGGACTTGCTAGAGTAGGGTTAATGGTTCAACTCGATGATCTGGAAGGTCTTTTCCAACCTAGATGATTCTATGATTCAAGTTCTTTAGACAGACCGCAGTAGATTGCATCAGCTCGCCAATAATGTAATAAATGCATCTTTTCATGGAGCACAAATATACAACATGAGAAGGCACTTATTAAAAAACAAGAAGATTTTTACTGACATAATAAAAAAGCTAGCCACTAAAGGATAGATCATTGCTGCAGAAAAGCTACATCCCACACACAAGATCTTATTTTTACCTATGAACATTTTAAAGTATGAGAATACTGGCTTTATTGCCAGTGGGGATATTTCTCACCAGTATGGATTGTATCCCATATACTATATGCTGTATCTAACACACGTGAGATCCTGATCCATGACTTGGAATCTAGATGCTACTATAATACCAATAACATTACTTAGTAGTAGTACCTTTGTGGAATATGAAGTGGAGTTGAAAGAACTTATAAAGTAAGTCCAGATTATTAAAATTACTATATTTGACTCTCATAATTGGAATATAAAAATGCTTATAATTACTATTTGATTTCAGATGAAAAAATTATACAAAATAAAATTAATCTGAAGCTTATTTTCCTTAGCTAATATGAGGTCTGTTTTTTATACCTATGCAATAAGTGAAAGCAGCAAAGGTAGATGCTCTACTGTATGTTGTTTATTGAATAGAGTTTTCCCTCACACTAGGTTTCAAAACTGTCTGTGGAGTTCTTTTCTTGCACTTTGCATCAGTTAAAATACTTCTCACACTGAATAATTTATCATGCTACTCAAATTTGCTAATCATTCTTCTAATTACCTCCCTAGATTCCATTTGTTGTAAACTCATTGTTATAATCTATAGAATGATACAAACAAAAACCTGCTTTTCTGTCATTTAACAGTCTCCTGATTAAATTCTATTTGCACCTGCAGTAAATAACGAAAAGGTACCTAAAGGTAGCTTTCAATTTTCTCACTTCTTTATTCATTTACTCAAAAGCCAGAGGCTTTATAATGAAAAGTCAAAGTCAGCTATAGTGAATGAGTAACAAAATGCTGTTGTTCACAGTACACATCTATGTAACTTTTATTAATGACTTGTACTTTTCACTTTATAGAGTGTGATTTAGAAATTCACTTAATAAATGTTCTCAATATTAACCACAGAAGTGATGCTAATAATGTGTTTATAATTAGACAGGTTTCATATACTTTATTGGACCTAAAGCAGTATTCATGTCACTAAGCCAGAAGCGGGCACAACTGAACTGCTAAGACTATGTCACATATTGGGTGTTGTTATTGAAAGGAGGATTTTAAGCCTCTGACAGGGAGAGAAGTCAGTTAGGGCTTACTGATCTGCACTAACTACAGAATCTTCCACTGTTACTGAGCTTTCTCCTTCAATTTCCTTTTCCTCCCCAAGTGGGAGCATTTCCCTCTGCTCTGAAAACACTGTGCACACCAGAGCCTGGGTAATAACACTGCTTGGCAGAAGAATTAAACCAGTCCTTGTCCCTCAGTTGCCCTGTTAGGGAGAAGGGCAAGTCCAAAGTGGCAGCTCTGCACACTTATCACTTATGCAGCCATGGAACACTCTCAAAGCTGTGCTTGGCTGGACATATTTCTTGCTACAGCTGCTGGTAGAGGGACATTAAGCCTCCTCCAAATTAAATGAAAATCTGAGAATTCCAAAAACACCTCCCCTCTCTACAAGCCCATTGACCTGCCAGGAGGTGGCCCAGTTCTCTTCCTTATTCCCTCAAGTAACGGTAACTTTGGGGGCCCAAAGCAGAAAGTGGTAAAACTGAGGAGGAAAGCTGGATGAAACAAGGTGTCTGGTTTTATTTAATACCATTATCTAAAGATATTTTTAAACTCACCAGTGCATTCAGCATTCCCTCCCATGTACCTGCTAAGTGGTCTAAGTTTCTAAGTTTGTGTTTTGTTTTTTTTTTTCCACTATATAAGCAATGAATAAACATGTGATAGATAGAATGAACGCTGGGATGCGTCTGCTTTTTGTCCACACATCCAGGTCCAACTGACTTCTTACTTTAGTACACCATCATGTTATGTAAACTTTCCTTTATAGCTGACCTCAGTGATATCAAAAATGATTTGTTGAAGCAAATGAGATATTCTGAATCAACAGTATTGACTTCTATTTTTGGAACTAACTGAACATGTAGCTCACTTATCACTATTTGATAACATTTTTCCTTTTGTTGATTTATTTCATGTATGGTGAAGCAAAAATATCAGATTTCTTATTCCCACTTACTAAATACTACGTTCTTTTTAAGCCTCTTACATTCAAAGATTTCATAGCATATAGATAAGCATGTGAATATTTTATTTTTCCTTTTGCAAAAATGTTCTATAATACTTACTGCTGCTCCAATTGTGATATAATAAATGAATATCTTTAGAACTTTTTAATGTTATTTACTGTTACAATAAACTCTGTCTTTTAACTTTAATCAGAATATTTTGAATGCAGTCCAGTAGGTGATGTGACTATTTTGATTTACTTTGATGGAAACAAGCTGAAATTAATAATAGGAATGGAAAGGTTTTATTTCACTGTTTCTTAAGAAAAAGTTTAAGCAAATTAGCTCATGAAACAGGAAAAACACTGGTAGAACTAGATGCATAGATCTTCCATTCATGCCATGCCTTCACTTAAAAAAATAAGCTAGCCCACAGGCTGTTAAAATTATAAAGGACTGTGGCTGACAGCTAGTCCAGATGGTGGTGGCTAAAAGTTTTGCATGAAATACATCTTTCACTTTTTGTGACTGCATCTTGTACACTTTCAGAGACATGTTTATGAAGTGTTTTCTGCATGATGTGTGCCACATAGGTACAAAGTAATTTCAAAGCATTCTGACACCAAGTTACCAAGTTTTTACATCTCTACAGCCATGGGCATAATGTAATTGTCTTAAAGGTAACCTTTGTGTGGGTGGCTGTTTCAGGACATTTTGATAGATATTTCCCTTCTTTGGGTATTTATTTGAAAAGAAGACAGTTTCCTAGCATATGGTCTAGCTTTCAGGGGTAGAGAGAAGGAACAGAAGATTGTCAAACAGGGAGTATATTTGCCTTTAATCACAAGTGGTGACTGAAATACTTTTTCTCCAGGTGTTTGTTAACCAGGTGGACATGTCTATCTTCAGTTATCTAGCTTGCTCAGACAATGGAAATCCTAAATAGTCAAATTCACACTTTGTATCTTGTCTGATTTCCTCAGACCACCAATTACAAGAACAGTGTAGTGCAAAATAGTAGCCACATACAAGTTCATTTCTTTCCTATTTAAAGAAAATATTAAAAAGAACATGAGTCCATTTGAACCTATGTCTGAACTGTCAAATTATGTTCTGTTGTGTACAAGCACTACTTGTGATAAAGCTATTTAGCAGATCTAAGTAATTGCTTCTTGCAAATTACCATCATTTAGTTTCAGAGAACTCGTTTTCTCTGATTTTTCTATTTCACCTCATTGGCTTGTTCAGATAATACATTTTAACAGTCATTAAAGGATAAAAGATTATAGTAAAAACAAAACAAAACAGTCAAACACAACAACAACAACGACAGACAAAACAAACAAACAAACAAAACCCCAAACACACAAACAAAAAAAACCCAACAACAACATCAAAAAAGAAACCCCACCCCATCCTCTTCTGATCTGCTTGACAAAACTGGTAAATATCTGATTAAAGATAAGAGAAATGCTGATCCACATGAATTTTAGCATTAGGCACTAAAGTTGAATTTTAGGAATAACAGATTCTGCATTTTCCGTCCACTTTCAGATACACTTTTAATACACATGAACACAGAAGCAGAAATAAGTTTTCTGTTATGGGGTACTTTACTGAATTGTTTTGAGGTATAGAGAAGATGTTGCCTGTAGTCTGTGAAAAATTAAACTTACAACTTCTACTCTTACAAAACAACAAAAATATTTCGGGTAGTCTTCTCATGCAAAAAGGCTGAAATAGAAAGAGTTGCTTCTGATAAAACCTAATCACCATGTGGGAACATTTAATTAAAAAAAGTAATTATGGTACAGGAAATAAATTACTGTGATCATTATTGTGATGTTCTTCAATAAAGAAATTAGGCATATATTTTTATTAACTTATTTATATTAAGCATTTTCCTGCAAGAGTTTTTAATGCTATTGGAAAAAAATAACTCATCTGCTATTGCTTCATATTCATTTGTGCTTTAGGTGTACATGGAATTTCTTACCTGTTCATAACCTCAGCCTGCCCTATACATGCACAGTATGTCTCAGGTATATCCATCTGTGAGAGGACTCTGTTCCAGAGCAGTCAGAACATAATTTAAACCACAAATGAACCAAAAGGTTAGAAAGCATATCCAAGCTGTGATATACTTTGTTCTACTTGTTCAGAAGGATAAGTTTCTCAGACAGGTAAGTCTGAGCCTGAGCAATGCACATGGAGTGACCTAGGACAGAGTTTTTCAATCTCCACAACAGTTTACAGTGATAGACTAGTTTTCAGACAGATGAAATCCATCCTTTCTCAATCTACACAGCTGTTCATATTTTTAATCCCACATAGAAATTATTTTTGTCACATCTATTCAACTTTGAAGACTTAGTATGAAACTTCTTACACTTTCCTCAGTCTTTGACTGGAGTATTTTATGTAATTATAGAGAAAGAAGCACATGATTTGTCAGCTCTATCATTCCTTTAAGTATTTACCTAGAATCATTTTATATTTAAATCTCTTTCTTTCCATATCCATAAGAATTTTAGCTAAATTTCTTTCAGAAGTTGGCAAAACAGTCTATATAACTGAAGTTAAAATCACCATTTATTCCTAATTTTAGACAGAGGTTTTATTGCTCCATAGTTGAAACATTATATGTAATGAATATGCTGACTTTTTAGTAGGCTGTACTATAATGTTTGCTTTCGGGCAAGCAGAAAAGTGTAAAGCATTTCTGCCTTGTAAGCCTTCATTTACATTTAAAGAGTAATTTTAAGATAATAGGATTTTTAGAATTTAATTTATCCATGGCCTGCCAAGAACTGTTCTGTCTTAAGCAGGCAAGGCTACCGCTTCTTGGTAAGAATTTTATTTAATTCTGTAGAGATGACTACAACTGAGTCACAATGTGAACATTAAAGGTCACTCTAAAATTCAGTAGAGAGATGAGAAATGCAATAATAAATAGAAACATGCACTGCCTATGAAATTAAGGTGGTAGGACTGAGCTGATGAACTACTTGACTTAATGCTGAAAGACTCAGTGTTGATTCTTTCTATGGAAAGAATCTCTTTTAATGGCAGTTTAGTAGTTTCTCAACATCTTTTGCATCTCCTTCTTTCACTTACAGCCAAGATGATTTCCTAAAAGGAACATACAATAGAACATAACTTTTGTACAGTAACCAAACAAGCTTTTAATCCTCTAATATTGTTTGTATGTGTTGAAAGTATCGATGGTTTAATCCACCTTGAATCTCAATTGAAGATATTTTGCATATTAGAAAGCTAGACTTGGTTGGGCTACTTGGTATGGTACTGTACAAAGCATTCATGCATAGACCAGCATTGTGGTAGAAGTGTATCAAGATTTGCTAAAATACATAGTACTTACCTGCTAATTACCATTTCTCCAATGATGGAACTGCTACTTGAATAAGTAATCATTTGCAGTCAGTCTCTAGATAAGATCCAGCCTGTGAGTTTCAGCTACTATTCAAGGTAACTAAGTGAAACTCTACAGCTATGTCTTGAAATGGCTACAATACCCAACCCTGCATCCTTGCAGAATAATGGGAAAGCTGAGAAAAGCTTTTAGAAACTTCTGTCATATATCTTTGTCAGTACAAATCACTTTAAAGCTCTGAAGTTAGCTTAGTCCATGTTTTGCAATGGGTCAAAAACTGCTTGCATGTCTTTGCACAGAAGTGAAGGAGGAGCTCTCATTATCAATACTACCTCTTATTTGAAGGCTCTGGTTCTTAAAAGCTGCTTTGTTGCTACCTCCCCACCTCCAAATGTTATTGTTCATTTAATGGAAAAAATCAAACTAATTAATTTAAACTGCTATTGAAAATACTTTAAACTAGCAAATGATAAGGAAGCTGCATGTTAATTTCTGTTAGTTTTTAGTTTTCATCCAGTCTAGAGAGGAATAACTTAAACAATATGAATGTGCCTCAAGCATAACAATGAGACCTTGTCAGGGAGTTAGACTGAGTGCTGAGAGTGAGTCATTGCAGCAAATAAACCCTTAGATAAAGAGGTAAGTATGGATATGCAAACTTGCTTTTGGTTTTATAGTTGTAGCTTAATAGAGTTACTTTGGAAATTGCAGTGGTTTGGTAGGAGTTTGTCATATCCTGTATAATTTTAAAGAAATAGGCTCAACAGACTGATAATTCTTTCATGAAACTGCTTTTGCAGACAATTTCCAATTCATTTGAGTAGGTATTTCTACTCCACCCCAAGCTTCATCCTAACCATATTAAAATGAATAATTGACTTTTCCACTGTCTAGCAGTAATAGATCCCTGAATATAAAATAAAGGTGAAATTGTGACTGAGATCTGAATTCCTTTGCAACTGCTAAATCAGTATATGTTTATCCAGTCAAAAACCTCATAAGGGTTCAATATAAAAACAATGCAATTACTATATTTACACTTAATCAGAGCTATAGCAGCTTTACAGAGTCACATCCCCATGCTGCTTTATGTATTTTTTTTTCATTCTGAATTTTATTTAACTCCAGCTTCAAAAAAGTGATAACTAATCAAAAGATATGCCTGATTCTGGAATGAGTAAATTATATCTTACTGAAATCCTTAGGGTATTTCCATTCCTTATGGTGAAAACAGTATTATATCCAATAACTTGAAGAATTATTTTGTGAACCTTACATTCAGTCGTAACCATCTAGAGCAGTTTTAATGGATTTCCCATGGTAATCATTAAGCTGAATTTTACTGACAGGAACTGATTGCCTTGGTCATCATTTCATCAGGCAATTGCAACATTAGCACTTATACACTGCAAAGAAGAAAATATGAGCAAGAAGAAAATATGAGCAGATATAACAGTTTAGTTATCTAAATGACTTTCTGTATTTCCATCTTGATCCTGTACAGAACTATCCTAGCTAGGTTAACAGATACCTTTTTTAATGTTCTCATCCATACTTGTTGATTAATAGTTTTTTTATCACATTCAGGGCATTATCTTTCATATAGTAAAAAATAGTAATGTTTTGCAAATATTTACAATACAAGCCTACTATTTCAGGAGAATAAACTGAAAAGCTATAGAGTACAAATATAATTATGTGAAATGTATTCAGTGCAGATTTAACACATAGCATCCTATGCATGCTTTTGCATAGGTGTCAAAATGGTGTCTTTTTTACATAGTTGTTTTTAATCCAGCTCAGTACAGTAAATATTCTAGCAAGCTAAAAAGATTAGGTCTGTATATAAATAATCTAATATCTTGTATATGTTTGGACTAAAGAGCAAGTAAAGGTGAAGTTTACCTTGGGAAACAAAATTACATCAAATTAGCCTTTTCAGGAGATAACAGTAATTCAAAACAGATACCTGCCTTTAATGGGAGCTCAATACCTTTAGACTAACTGATCCTAAGAAAAAAACCCTTTTCATTAAGGATTAACTGTTCCTTTTGCAGAGACATTACTGAAGATTAATTAGTTTAATGGAAAGCCCCATGTAACCATCAAACTAAGAATTCTGTTGCTAAGGCATGGCAGCTGACTTCCTTCCATTAAATCACACTGTTAACATATGCATCTAATCCTGAGCAGGTGAGCATATTGTTTAATGGATAATTGTTCTATCTGAACAACAAACACATTGAAAAACTTGGTTTGTGTTTCCAGGCAAGAAAAAAAGTGAAAGTCAAGACAATTACTGAATTGACATCAATTTTTACAGAAGCTGTTGCTACAAAAATGTTTAAAACAAATAGTGGAGAAACCCTTACTTATCAATAATTTACATATTTCTGAGACTTTGTGCTGTTTTTCTTAGAAAAGAAAAAAACCAACACATTTTTCCTATTATAGTTGATTCAGTTCCAAAAACATATGGTGGAACAGCTTTCCTTTTTCTTCCCAACTTACTTACTCTGGAAGCACACTGAATACTAGAATGAGGTCATGGCTGACAAGACGATGAGGGGGGGCTGAAGTCTTCCAGCTTTATTCATTACAGGATCACACCACCACTGCAGTCCTCATGCATTTTCATAGATAACCTGCACTCCCATTTGACAGGCTGTGTTATCTGTAGTAAGGGTTACATGTGCTCAGGCTTACTTGAAAGAAAGGAGTGGAAGGAAGTGTTTTATCAGCAATGACAATTGAAATTAAAACCTTAAAGCAGGAACGTCTACTCCTGTAGCTGAATGAATCCATGAATCAGCCCATGGATTGTCCCATCATCAGAAGGGTGTAATACATATAGGTGCAGCACACTAATGAATCGTGTTTTCAGACTCTCTGTGCATCTGGACTAAAACCTAAATTTCCAAAGGTGCTGAAAATTATGATTATTGTGTTTCTTGCACAAAAATAATTACTATCTGGGACACAGCTCTTTAAAATGTAGGTCTGGCTCTATATTGTTCCCTCAATCTCAGCTCTTGATTGGATACCTCAATGTGAGATATACGAATGTTTTTTCAGCTCACGTGGATAGATAATATGAGCCTGGATAAGGCTCAAAATACTTTTTCTCAGTATTGAGATTACTGGAAGAGAGGCAAAGATCATTCTTGTGATGTTTACTTGGGAAATTAGGTAGGTAGAAATGGAAAATAACCATGCAGAGGCAGCAGAGCAGATGTCAGACAGCAATGACTTACTGCCATAGCCTAGTTGTGGTCAGTGCAAACCAGAAACAATGAAGAATTCTGCATTATTTGTCTTTTATAAAAAATAGAAAAACTTGACTTTAAATCATTCATGAGAATTACTCAAAATTCATAAAATTAGAATGACTCAAAAAACTAAATGTACCTTGGAAATATAATATATATCTATATAGCTAATGACAATAAGCTTGGAGCTATTGTTTCTGCCTGTTTCAGTTTTTAACTAGTGAAAGATTTCACCTGACAAAAGTTAGGAGAAAGGAAAGAATTACAGAAAGGTGTTTCACCCTCAGCTGATCTCTCTCATTTTTCTGGCATCAAGTCATCCCCTTAATTGCCTGTGCATTTATTCAGAGGCTTAATATCATTTACTTCTAGTCGCTAAAGTTCTCAAAAATCCAGATGATTGAGGCAACAGATATGCCATATTGATTTCAGTAAGTCCAAATCATTTCTTTTGTGCCTTACTCCCTTTCATAGAAATACAGAATCAGTTATGGCTAGCTCCTGTTGGTCAAATTGCAATGTGATCAGCAACTGTAAAAACATTTAACATATAGCAGTATTGAAAACTATACTATTGCATTAACAGAGCTTAAATGAATCAAATTACTCTGTTTTGGAAACCAAAATAAAACTACGACCTCAAATTTATTTCTTACCACAATCCTGTATCTTCTGTGGATATCATTTACCAAACTTAACCAATATACCAGCAGAGGGCATAAAAATATCTGTAACCTATCCTAAATAGTTTAGATAGTGTTTATGTTTACATAGCTGTTAGTGTCCATTACATAAAATGGTATTTAATATCTACTAGCCAAATCTATCTTCTCAACAGAGTATAAAAGAATAATGAAACTATATTTTTACTACTGATCTCTAGAAATCACTTTTAAGTTATCTGCATAGCTTCATTTTGTGAGACCATTACTTTCAGAGATGAGACAGATGACATTTTGATAAAAGTGTGCCTGAAACTTTTGGACTGTGTTTTACTCATATATAATTAAAAACTATATCTAATAAAGCAGAGGTAATATATGCAGTTGGAAACTCTGCAATGGATTAATGTAAACATTGGGAAGCAACATATTAAAAGTAGTTTCCCAAAGGAATTTTTTGATGCCTTAATTCTTAATTGCTTAATTTGAATGTTTACTGGGCAGGCATTTTGCACTTCTAAGTTTCTGTCTAGAAGTAGAAGTTATGAGAATTTTAAAATAGTCTAAAAAAATAATAATCTTATATCGAGCTTGCTATTCAGCCAGCCTAGGCCAAAAATCTTTAAATCTATAACCAATTCTGATTAAAGTAATCTGATTTTACTCAAACACCCACAGAAGAACAAGTCACATAAAGAAAAAAATATTGCCTCCCCAGTAAAGGGACTGATGTTGCTACCCCATTGTATTCAAGCAATCTCTCTCTGAATTCTAACATATATTTGTATCTTCCAAAGAGGTAAACTTTCAAAAGCTTTAATAAGATACAAAAAGAAGTGTTCATATCTTATTAACTCTGTAATGAAAATTAAATTTATCTATCCAAATACCTTTTTATTTATCTTATTTTCTTCTCAGCATAGAAATATGTTTATTCTTACAGAAGCCATTAAGTTCTTTATAAGGATTCAAACTAATGCCAGTCACTGTAGTTTGAAATATGTTAGAACAAGACCATACAAAAGTGCCAGTGGTATGTAAAGATATAAAAGTAATTAATTCTATTTTTTTGTTTTCTTGTTTACTTCCATGAATAGTGGCTTCATCCTTTCCTGATAACAAGGATACTCTCTCAACTACTTCTATTATAAACTTTAACCTATCTAAAATAATTAATTATGCAAATATCTGATTCTTTTCCAACAGTTCAGTGGTAAGCTGGGAAAAAAATAGTCAACATTTTTGACATTTAACTGAACTGTTTGGAATATCTTATTTTTTTAGGGTTTTTTATTTAGTTTTCAATCCGTTTTAAACTTGGAGCTAACTAAAAAGGGAATTTTTTTTTTCTATCTTGTATTTTTTTTTACAGAGTTTTTTACTGAGATAATTTGCTAAAACTTAAATAAAAAAAATCCTGTAATACTGAAGCTACAGTTTTCAAGAATGTTGCTATCAAATGCCTTTCCTAGCTCTACCTGTAAACTTCAGAAAATAAGACAGTAATCTTGTTTTCCGCTCCCAACCTCTAGCTCTTAGTATAATTATAACATTATAATGAGTATTCTACAATGTTGGGTTGGAATAGTAGTGGGGTTTCTTTTGTACTGGTAAAGATTAACCACAGACCAGGACAATAGCATAGAGTCTTTCTTGTACAGTGATATCAAGGATTTCCCTCCACATTAGATGTTAATTATACCAATTATTATGTTTAATATACATATTGCCTACATTTACACTTTAATGTATATCTGTGCATATGAACATATTATTTATATGGTGTGGTTAGAATTTTCTCATTGCAAATATAAATATTTCTCTATTACACTTTCAATCAGAAACAATGTAAAATGATACATATCATATAGTCTCCTACACAGCATTATCACATGTGAAAGTGGGTTGGTGATTTCCATTATCAGTTGTTAAAATAATTTAGAAGAAATCATTGTGTTTCACTCTTTGGACTTGAGGACCAAATTCATAGAATCGTAGAATGGTAGAGGTTGGAAGTGACCTCTGGAGATCATGGAGTCCAACCTACTTGCCAGAGCAGGATCACCCAGGGCAGGCCACAGAGGAACAGATCCAGGCAGGTTTTGAAAATCTCTAGAGAAGGAGACTCCACAACCTCTCTAGGCAGCCTGTTTCTCTCACAGGAAAGAAGTTTTTCCTCATGTTGAGGTTGAGCTTCCTGTGTTTCATTTTGTGACCAATACCTCTCATCCTATCACAGGGCACCACTGAAAAGAGACTCCCACCCTTCAGATATTTATAAACATTAATAAGATCCCTTCTCAGCTGTCAACTCTCCAGGCTAAACAGCCCCAGCCTTTCCTCATAAGAGGAAAGTCCCTTAATGTTCCAGTCCCTTAATTATCCTCATAGCCTCTCTTGGACTCTAGTATTTCCCTGTCTCTCTTGAACTGCGCAGACCACAACTGGACACACTGCTCCAAATGTAGTCTCACTTAGAGCAGAGTGGAGGGGGAGGAGAACTTAATTTGTTTCATAAGCTGCCTCTAGTGCCTGGCATTGGTGTTTCAAAAGGTCTTTCCTATGCTTTGGTATTAATCCCATGTATGATAGGAGCAACTAGTAGTAAGTGACAGTATGCTGGTCATCTGGCTGTATTCTAGAAAATACCAACAGTCAAAGGGTTAATGTAAGAGCAAAGGGTTAACAGTTGCTCCTCTCTCTTGGGCTGCATGCAGTGTTTTTGGAATGTTATTCAAAGGCTAACCCTGTCCCCAAATCATTTTTATAAACAAAGCCTGCAGTACTTAAACCTGTCTACTTCAAGCCTTGATTAATGGCGTTAACCACTATTCTTGCTCTCCTCTCATAGCTGCCAGATGGAATGCTGAAGATTATTCTGCATCACTTAATTGGAGTTTATAATTAAAAAATGGTGAGTGTTATGGACTATGTTTTGTCCCTTTGATCCCTACACAGACAAACAAGCTACTTTAATCAGTAATTCCCCCACGTCCTTCTCAGAGACTGAGATCATATGCCTCTGATGTCTACAGTATATGTTATTTTTACATAATTTCCAAAAATTATGGAGAAAAATTCTGGTCATACATGTTTTTCCCCTTCAAAAAAAGTAATCTTACATATGGAAATACAGCTCTTCATATGTCCTCCTCTGCATACCTCCCACAACCAATAATATGTGCAAAACTATACATACAGCTTCTGGACATCTTTTTATAGTTCAGTTAAAGACAATTTTGAGAAGTGACTTTCTGCATCATTTTGGAGGACAGACAAACTGAGAAAAAGCAGTTATATCTCTGCTTCTATTTGTAACAACAATCAAAATGTATGTGCACACACCAGCGTATATATGTGGATAGAAGTTTGGATAATGATTTTAAAGGAACTGTTTCTACATTTCCTTATGTAAGCAGTAACGTTGCAAGCAGAGTAAACATGAGGATAACAGAATATGCATCTGTTTTAAGAAAGTGGATAGTCCAGACTTCTGCTTTTCTTCTGAACATGCAATGCATGCCACAGAACATTTCAAACAAACTTCTGATACACTTAAGACCTTCGTTAAAAAAACAATTCATGACAACTGAAACATCATCATTCAGAAACATCCACAGAAATATGGAAGATACTGTCATTGTCTTTCAATCCTATGGTGGCAAAAAGGCTGCTAGACTGTAATGCTTAAGTGACGTGGGAAACAACTATGATGCACACTTTTGATGAAGGCAAAAAATAAAGACAGGACCAAAACCGAAATCTGCCACTGAAGGCAAAACTTATTCCTGCCCTTTCCTGAGGCAACAGAACAAGTAAACTTATTGTTAATGATTCTGAACCTGCTTCAGGGTGAAGCACTTTAATAGTATTTTAGCAGGCAAAAGTTCCATAATATAGGTAAGGAAGAAAACTATGTCATTGTGAGCCACAGTGGCCACAGAAGAAAGGATATTCTATTTACTAACAAAATAGGTCACAAATGTTTAGGTGTCTATCAGACAGGCATTCTGTTCGTATAGCGTTAACACGTTATGCTAACAGCTACTCTAAAATTTTGTACATACTAGACAAGGATAGAGTCTAACTTATTTGCATATATGATTTTAACTCTGATATTTGTATGGAAATACTAATTGGATTGCATTGATTTGCTTGTATTTGACCATATCAACTCCATTAGCCTTATAATAACTACTGCTGGTAAGGGAAATATGTTTCTTTTGCAGTGGCCAGGGTGGCAGGTTTGCAACCTGCTGCAAATTTCTGCAAAGGTTCCAGACCCAGAGTTTCCTAGAAGGTCAAGGAAAAATGCCTGGAAAAATGTACAGAATCAGCAACACCTAGAAAACATCAGGAAATGCCTAGAAAGGTACCTGTTAGAGAATTTAGAAGAAAATAAAAGACTAGACTAGAAGGAGCTGAGAACCTCTTAGAAAGCTAAGGGAAAATCCTAGAATCGATCCAAATGCGAAGTTTTAGAAGCCTGTGTGCAAGATTCCTAGAAAACAGGGAATACCTAAAAAGCTGCTGGGGATATTTTTCAAAAGCTGCAAGGGGAAAGGTCCTAGAAGGGTTCTAGGATGAGGAATTCTTAGAAAGCCACAGGGAATTTCTAGAAAGGTCCTTGGTATAGGAAAGTCTTCAAATCTCTGGAAAATTTCTACAAAGTGGAAGGAATTAGCAGAAAGCATGGGGAAAATTACCATGAATTTCTGGGGAAATTCCTGGAAAGGAAAGGGGATTCCTTAGAAAAGTTTCAGATTTAGGAATCACTAGAAATACAACCCAAACCTGAAAAAGATTTTAAATCAAGAAATGGCTACAAAAGTGCTGGCTTACTTTGGAATTGGTTTCAGATCCATGAATTCCTAGAAGACTGTAAGGATTTTCTGGAAATATTATAGTTCCAGGTATTACAAGTGTCACATATCTTGCATATGCAAGAATTTTCTGCATCACAGTAGTACTCTGGGAGTCTACATTAAGAGAGTCTATCATGTCATATTATTAATCTTAAGAAATGTCAAGTCATCAGTTATTAAGAAATAATACATTGGAATTAAAGTGGTGCATATATTCTTTTAAAATTCCTCCTGTGTTGTTACATATATACACATATATCTCTTAATTGTATCATCTGTATCAGAGCAGAACTTTCTATCTGTATGAAAGAGAGAACATATTAAGAATATCATGGTTGTATATATGGTGGTATAATCAAGAGCCAAACTGTTTTTTGATTGAAAAAAGAGCAATGTCAAACTTGATTTAGTCTCATGAGGACTGTAGTCTTGACTCAGAGAAACATTTGGATACATACTTTTTAAGTACTTAAATTAAGCATGTGTTTATCTGATGTACTAAATAGGTTGCCTCCTTAAAATAAATTTGTATTAGTTAAGCCATCTTATAACTTTCACACTTATATGTAACTAAAGGAGAATTATGCATCAGTGCAAAAATGAAAAATGATAGTGTAGTAGCTCATGGAGAACATACAATATAGTAATAAAATTGAAGCCATTATCTACCTGCATTCAAGGTCGGAGCAGAGTTGTTTATATTCAGTTTGTAGACCTAGAGAAGGTTCTAAGGTTTGGATTTATTTTCTTCAGCAAAAGTTATTTTATGAAGTGTCCCATTTTATTTTGTTTAGCACATAGCTGTTCTAATATATATTGACTCATCAAATAGCAGATCCTGAGGAAGCAACAAAGGAAAAAGGAGACTACTACCATAACATGATTTAGTGTACATTTAGTGGATGATCTTTAAGTTAAATGTTTTAGTCTCTGGACAGAAATAATAAAGCATTGCTTTTACATAGAAGCAAAAAAAAAAAAAAAAAAGAACTTTGGATACATTTTACAAATAATAAGCTTATGGAGAGAAACCCATTTCCTTAAGTTTCTGTAGTGAAATCACTTTGTATTTACTAGATTTTGAAAGGATTCACTTTAACATAGTTTAGAAACAGGCACCATTGGAGACTTTTGTTAATAAGGCCTGAATTTTTAACTATATCATATTCCTTATGGAAGCAACTTCAGCGTCCAATTCCCACTGCCCCCAAGTTGCATCATACTCGTAGTTCTCTTCTGTATCTACTTCTATTATTCATGAAAGAGAAGTGCTTCAGAAGAAGCAAGAGCTAAACTGCTTAATGTCATATGGAGCTGGAGGAGCTGTGGAAAGGCTCCACAATCCCACAAGAAAGACTAGGTAATCCCTTGCATGCCAAAACCAACCCCGGACTCTCTTCAGGTCTTGAGGGCTGAGAAAATAACTGTATACATCAGCTCATGTACCGTTCCTAATATCATCAGACAACAAAGGAAAATCTAATGCATAGATTTTCCTGAAAAAAGGTTCCTGTGAAAAAGATTTCCTGTACGATCCTGTACAGATCATAAAGAAACAATCTAAGTACCTCAGCTGGAGGTAGCAAAGCTCAGCAACACTGTCCCTACAGGCTTCTACAAACCGCAGTGAAGTATGGCGCCAAAATATACTTGTTCACATTTATGTCCCATATTTGACTATATTGTTCTCCCAAAACAGGAAAAAAAATCCAAATATGTTGAAATGATCATACTTATAGCTTAATAATACAGTTTTTAAGGGAAGGTATTCAGCTTTTAACTATAATATTTAGGGTTGTTCAAGTTTAATGATTAGACCCTTGAGATTCAAGTTGTTATGTGTAATTAGTTTAATCCATAAATTATAATCCATGAATGTAATAAAAACAGTCATTTTGAAAATCAGCCAACAGAGCCCATAATTTTCTGCAGTTACTCTGCTCAGTAAAATCAGTACACAAAAGTCAAAATTATGGTTGTTAAGGCATGATGCTCATCTCTACCCATATTAAAACAAATTATTTGACAAATCAAGGTCACTATCATGTTACACTTGTGGTTTCTGCACTAAGTTTTCCTGGTAAATGGTAAAGACGGACAAACCACAAACAGAGAATGACTACTGATTTCTCGCTTGAAGATAGTTTATGTAAATAGTCAAGATCCTGGCTAAAAGTAAATTTCTTCTTCTGAAATTACTACTATTTCAGCATTTTATGTTTCTACAAACAGCTATGATTGGTAATAAGGCTCAATATTAACCTATACTCAGCAAAAAAGAGTATTTCTTTGTAATTAGGGTGTTTAATTCCAATTTGGGCCATAGCTATGAGCGAGATATGTACTTTATATTTAATTGAGGGGGTTTCCTTCTAAACTTCTGTCCTCCTATGTTTTTTCTTTCATAAATTTTAAGGTCTGTAAAATACAGTTTAATAAGGAAGGCATTTCATGTGTTCATCACCCACAGCTGAAATGAGAATGCTGGTTTTGTTCTGGGCTTTTTTTTGTGCATTTTTCTGAGAATCAAGAATGCACCATAGTTCATTGTGAATGTTAAAATTCAAATAATTTAAGTAGTAGTTTAGTCAAAAGTAGTTTTCTAGACCATAATCATACCATATAAAGAAATCAAGTGCTCCTCCTTATTCATCTAGACATATCTGCAAAATCAATAGATTAGTCATTAGGCAAATTGCGTCAGTGCTTATTAAAATGTAATTAGTAATCAAACTTTTGATTTTAGTACTTTATAAGAACTCCTTAATATGTCAAATACTATATTTATATTTTCAGTATATACACATTAAAAAATTTAATAACTTTCTTGATAACTTATTGAAGTTGTTCATAATACTAGACAACTATGGATCAAACATTATTGATTTAAACATAGATCTACATTTCAAATGGACATATGCAAAAGGTAACATTTAGTAGGCAATGTCAAACCACCAGTCTCTAAAAATCCATGAGATTTTTCTCACAACTCACAAAGACAGGATTTCACACATAATACTTCAGTATAACAATGCCTAACACAGTTCACAAATGGACTTGGAGAAACACTTAGGTAAATACTTGGCTGAATTAGGATTAAAGTATATGCACGACCCTTTCTATGCTTAAATTTCAAAGGAGAGGGGCTTAGCAGGTATGCTATGTGAACTATGAGGTGTTTAAAGTTGACATTCTCTTCACTTCCAATGTTTTGGATCACTGGCTTCTAAATTGCTTCCAGTTACAATCATAATTTTATTGTGGTGCCTGAAAGTAAAACAGGCATTACAGTTTTGACAGGTTTGTAACCCCATTCATAACAACTGTGATCCATATTATTGTAATCACTGCCTTATCTAGAAGTCCAGCTGAGAGGCATGGCTTTTTGAAGTTATCAAAAAGGCAAAAGAAACACTCCTATAGTATATATATGAGATTATGACTTTATGATACTTTACTAATAGGTCACTGTGTAGTCCCTATTGATTAAATTGCCCTGTCCTCAGTACAGCAATATTTCATATAACTACAAGAAAGATATTTACTTTGCTCATTATAGTATGAAGTGCACAAATCTTTGATTTAAAATCCCTCAGTAAAGCTTCTGTATAATTAAAGATCCTAATGCTTAAATAGTCTTTCTGCATAATCATACAAAGCAAGACTAGAACTCTGTAGTCTGTTACAAAATCATGTTTTGCTTTGTAGTGGTTTCTTCAAATTCTCAAAGCAGACTGTGGTATAATGAGTTTCTGTGAGCAAGGCTTCCGTTGTCTCAAGTATTTTAAACAACACTGCTTTTTATAGAATAACAATACAACTTCCAGTTTGTTACATTAGTCATTTTAAAGAATCATAATGTATAACATGTACATTTTACTATTTGTATCTGTGTTATTAGACTGCATTATGCTGTTACTGAGAAATAAAGAGGACCAACAGATCAGCCTAACTGCTGTGTTTATGAAAGGCAAATAAGAACTAGGTAAAATTGTATTTTGCTACTTAGAGATGTGCTTCTTAACACTGGTATACCTAAAATATACACCTTCTATAAACTGCCCAGAAATTAACTTTGTTATAATCCAAGTTCCTAAATGCATGTGAAAATAAAAATGAAAAAATCTGTATCTACAGGAGAAAGTACCATACACTAGTTAGAAAGAAACAGAATGGACATACTACTTGCTATCAATAAAAACTGCTATTTCCTTTCAGCTAGAAAAATTCAAAACTTTCTGAAGTAATCTCACCATGCTACTATCAAAGTGAGAGTAATTGGTTGCAATTCTCACAAAACAGTTATAGGGAAATTTCATAAGATAAAAACTCTCAATTATTTTTGATCACAGAATTTTGGGCTAATTTCTTTGCATTGCAATAAGAGCTGAGCATTCCAAAAGGGTTTAATAATTGAAAAGTTGTGCTATTATGTTCTGTGAAGCAAGTAACATCCTGTGATATAAATGTTGACCCCTCAGCAATGATCCAATACAGTTTTTGTTTTGCAAGGCAAAAGGAAAAGTTCTGGTCTGTGATTTCAGTTGCAACATTTTCTTTACATCTTGGCAATTTCTTGGTCCTCGTTGCCTCCTATTGTTAAAGAGAATTTGGAAGAAATTATGGTTCTGAATTGAGGGTGGAGAGACACCTCAATGGAATCTAAGACAAAGGACCAGAAAAACACATAAATAGACCTGGAAGTTAACAGTATTGGAAATTGGCTAATTCTTTCTGATTAGATTACCATCATTTTGCAGTAAAGCATCAGTCTACTGCTGTAAAATAACAGGAAAGCAAGATCTGTTGTTGAGATCAGCCAGTTAGAGTTATGTCTGCCTCTGTAGGGTGCTTGCATAAAAGGCTGAGCCATTTTCACAGATAATCCATTTATAAAACACTGTTATAAACTGTCCATCTTGACAGCAGCATTCTTCTACGTGTTCCAGTTGTATCCAGGCAACAGAAACACACTGGGAAGATAAAAGCAGAGGTGGGGATGTAAGGGTAGGGGTTCTGGCAAATTTCAGTGACTATGGTGGAAAGGGCAATGGCATAAATACAGAATATTGATTAACATTTGAATCTATTATCATACTGATATAATCTAGTGGCTCGTTTGATATACTGAACATGATCCAACTAATGTAGAAAGACACACTGAAAAAGTATTTTAGATAAATAGTTAACTATAAAATCACATCTTTTTGCTATACATATTCTTTATCTTTTGACTCATCCTCTCTTCTACTTCATTATTTCATATTTCTCTTGAATATTGACTTTATGGTAAGTTCAGCCCACTGTATTAGCCAAGACTGTAGGACCAGATGGCAGAAATTTAGATACATGCTATCCAGCTGTTAGCAAAAGTATCTTGGTTACCTAGACATTATGGAATACTAATTATAAATAGCTTAGAACAAACACAATAGCAATTCTTCGAGAACAGTTACAGTGAAAAATTATGACAAGTATATCCTTCCATGAAGGAAAGGCTTTTGTATATGCTGTATTTTATCACAGAGACAATTCAAAATCAATGGAAACTTGGTTTGATACCCAAAGATTCTTCTGAAAATTACAGTATTGGGCTTGACTACTGTATAACACAGTACGGGAAAGGCAATCCAAATTATAAAAGAAAATGTATTGGCAGTGTTACATGTCAGCAAACAAAACATAACAAGGGGCAAAATATGCTTGGACAAAAAAGACTGAAGAAAAATGATAGCATGAATTCTTAATATAAACATGTAGAAATTATCAGCAGAACAGAAAGAACTGATGGAAAGACTCGCACTTGCTCCAGGTTTATTTTCTCAATAGTTTAACTACTTGAGCAAACCGGGAATTGGGCTATCTGGGTTAACAGACCATGCAAGGCAACAAGTTGCTGTACATTGTGGTGATTTATGAAGCATGCCTTTGTACTCCCATTTTCCTTTCAGAAAAAAATCAAGGCTGGGTTTAATGCCTTAACTATAGATGCATATTGCCATTTCAAATGCCCTGAGATATCCTGCCTATCCTCAGGCCAGTGATCAAAAATAACATGGGTCTCCTCTAAGTCTTGCATCATACCTGCCAGATCCTTAGTGATGTTTTGGATGCCATAGGTCATCCACAATGGCCCTAGACACTTATGATCAGGCTACTGCATTAATCCCTCAATGTCTCATAGGTTCCTGTCATGAAAAGTGTCACATTTATTCAAGTTAATATATGCAACATAGAAGTGCAAACAGCAGAATGAGACAGAGCACTGAACAACTTAGACAACAAATTAAAGAACATGAAATACCAAACAGATGGTCAATCAAAGGAACAACTTCTAGAACAAGTTTTTCAGAAATATGAAGGTATTGTTACATATTCATTGATGAAATAATATACTAAAAAATGAAATTATATGTGTGTAATGAGCAGAAGTATAGTTCATTCCAGCAACATAGTCCGTGAAAACAGTGGAAAAATCTTGGTTGAAATATTAGATGTTAGCTATATGAACCCTTTATATACTTGCAGCCTGTTTTTCATTAGCTGTGACACAAAGTATGAATTAGTTTCAGTCATTTCTTGTCTTGTCAAACTATTTGCTTAGTTCTTAAGGTAAGCAACTAACCCTTGTCAATCATAAAAATTGAGTATATAATTATGTACAACCAGGTTTTAAACAGCAAAATATGATCATGTCATAAAAAGGTTGCTTAACTACCAGTTTTGTGAAAGTCATGATTTGAATATCCTCTGAATGCCATCTGAGCAATATGTGTCTTTTTACAGTTTGGATGACACAATTTCCCTTGTGAGTCTCAGAAATGCAGAAAAAAATGTTAGAAAAATTTTATTTGAAGATTCCCATTTAAAAAAAAAAAAAATCAGTATTTTAAAATTTATTTGCCTACATTCCCACACTTTCAGGCCAGTGACAAAATCTGTTCTAAGTATTTCCTATTTATAAGGGTTTTTTTGAGGTTAATGGGAAAAATGAAAGATTTTTACAGTGGATTTTCTTGGTTCTTTTTGATTTATTTATTTATTTAAACAGCTGACCTTCATTAATTGAATCTTCTCCTAGTCAGAGCTCTGAATTAAATTGGTTCCTGAGCTCAAATTCATCAAGTCATCTATTGTGCAATAGCATCATGGAGGAGTCCTTTCAAAATAGTATTCACAGCCTTCTTTTTTTTTTTTTTCTTCAGTAAGACTTTGTATTGCAAATAATTGATAATATTTCCAATGTTTTCTTATTGCCATACAGTCAAAATGCCCTAAAAAGCCTGAGCTGGTGCCATGGTGCCAGCTGCTTCATTTACCTGGGTGAGATGACCAGCAATAGAAACACAAGTGCCATGTCCTTGCTTCTCCTCACTCAGGAAGGGAAGGTATCAGAGAAACAGAGCACACCAGGGATGATGTTCTATTTCATTATGTTGTGTGAGTGAGTGACAGGCAGAGAACGTCACTGCCTTCTGCTTTTATCTCTAATATGAAAGCATACCCACACAGGACTGTGAACACATTGAAAGTCTGTCATGGAGCAATAAAGCTCAGAGAGATGGGATGTGAAAAAGGTGTTACTATAGCATCCCTCACAGGTAGTGCTTAGTTTACTAGCAGATTCTGGCTAAACATCACTTGGTCTTTATTTCTACTTATCAGTCTCTTATTTTTCCAGAACTATTAGTTACTTTTTTATGCTTTGGGTAAAATGCTCTTCTTTAAGACAAACTCAAGTAAACCTAGAAGAATTCAAAAATTATTGGGAAAATGGGATCAAAGAACTTCCAAAGTTACAAAATAGAAAGTATTTTGCAATTTTGTTAGATCAAGAATTGGCATACAGTCTTGCCATATATGTTCATATGGAAAGAATATGAAGCATAATCTCTAGGGCTCCTAACCTCGACTAGCTGTTCACTCTACATATTATTAAACAAAATAACATTTTTGGCTGTGCTAGTCTCACAATCTCACTCTGCAAAGGAGGAGGGGAGAAAGAGAGAGAGGAGAAAAAAAAAAAACAAAAAAAAACCCAAAAAAACCCAAAACAAAAACAAAACAAAACAAAACAAAAACTCCAGTAGTTGGAGAGAGAGATTGACACCTCTTTTGCAGAAGCACATGCCTACAGATCTGGCTCAGATCCAGAACAGGATTTCAGTTCAGCACAATTCATTTTAATCTTTTGTGCGCAGAAGCTGCCACATTAGACAGCTGACATTTTTCAGCCCACTAATATCATTATTTGAATCTATTTATTGGTGTCTGCCTAAGATAGTATTTGAAACTTGGTGCATCTAGCCATGAAGTTTCCCTTCCACAGTGCCTCAAATACTTTGCATAAAGTAACTTAGATAAAACAGGTTGTCAGAACTGGTCAGTCTTAAACTTATGTGTCTAGATACAAAAAAATCATAGACCCTTAATTAGATGTCTAATTAGAGACTACTGACTCTTATGTAATTTTGGAAATCTAACATTGAATACACCCCATAAACTTCTCAGTTTTAAAGAAATAGAATTAGCTTTCACATTTTGGAAGCATTAATTACTGGTAATAGAGGGAGTTATATAGTACTAAAAGGTGTGTGTGCAAGAAAAGGCTGAAGCGGCAGTAATCAGTCTATGCAATATTTCACTTAGGAAGTATTTCCCTTAAACACAAGAAATCACTTTTGATCCAAGCTGAACAATGACAAAAAAAAGTAAAATGTCAGACTATTATGTTAACATTTTCCAGTTTCAGGTCTTTATCAACTTTCTGAGACAATGACCAAATTCAGCTTTCATGTCTAGACATGGCTAGTAGGATACAGTTGGTATAGCACTACTGTCAGATATTTGGATCACTTTTTACCAAGCACAGAGAAAAATGTCAGCTGCGATGTTCACTTGACATTTGGGTAAGTGACTATAACCTTCAGATCTGGCTTTCCTTTTACATGCAGCAGAAAAACAAAAAAGTAATGGAGACAGGCAAAGCAGATTTTGAAATAATCATAGCTCAACATCTTATTAGTCCAGATCCTGTTTACAGGGTCCAATCGAAGTACTTTCACCAGGAGCTGTATGTCACCTTAGAGAAGCAAAAAATTAAAGTAGAGAACAATATAGTGTACTTTTCAACTCCAGCCTATTGAGGTTGTGATCTCTAAATAGGTTCTACCAGTAAGTGGTATGCCTGCATTTATTATCCACAAATGTAAGACATGCAAAACATGCAACTTACTCTCTGCCTATCTACATGATACTGAAATTCTCCAAGTTTGCACCATCAAGATGCATTTCCCCCTAAGATTTGCTATCTCAAACAATTCAGTAGAGGCAAAGAGTGAAGAGAAAAGAAAACAACCCACAAACAAACAACGGAGGGAGTGCTATTATCAGCACTGACTCTGGCTAGTCCTTTGGAAGAGTGCTATTTGAAAAAAAAAAAAACCAAACCAAACCAGTGAAACCAAAATCACACAGGAAGATACTTCACAATAACTTTGTTTCTGTAATTTCATGACCGCAACTCCATTTGTTAAAACACTTTAGTGATTTTATTATATCTTTAATTGTATTTAGAGTTAAAAATTACAAAAGCAAATAAAACCTGGAAGCTAAATTTCAGCTGGTGTCCAAAAGAATTTTGAAAACATTTTAAGATTTCTTATTGATACAATTATTTTGTTCTAGGATATGTACTTTAATTATGGCATTTTTTTCATTTGATGAGAATTTTCCAGATATATTTTTCCCTGATACATTTTTGGAAAAGTCTCCACTAATGTTTTATGATAGAAGAGAAAGGACTCTGAATATAAACCAATATTTCTAAATCTTAGTCTTCCAAACAATATCTAGGAGATATTATCACAATCAAGCAAAAATACTGATCAAGGCTTATTCTTCTAAAATGCTTACTTTCAGCCACCTGAGAAATGTGGCTAAATATAAGAACACAGCATTTTACTGCATGGCTCCACAGCCTGCAAGACTGAACTTAAAAGGGATCTTGGTTTTCAAGTTGCCCTACAGCTATCAAGTATGGGCAATCTTGATCACTTTCAAAAAGTCTGATCACTAAATGAGAATTAAGCTTTTGATATTCTTATCTTAAATTTTCAGTAGATGCATGCAGGTTCAAAAATAGATGCTTTTCCATAGCTTTTCCCCTTAACAGCAGTGCAAGATTTGTTAAAACTTTACTCTCTGGAAAATATGGTCTTCCTTTTATTAGAATTCTCAAACTAACAAAACAATAATAAAAAAAAAAAGACGACGACTGCTTGCTGATGATAGTAAATTCCATAACCTTAAAGGCCATGACACAAATCACTTCACTGTGCAATCAAAATAATCTCCCCTGCAAAATAATCCCTAACCAAAATATTAAATTAAGCAACCATCGCTTTTCATGCATGACTAATCAATTAAACTGGCCTCAGTTCAGCAATGTCATAAATGCACAGAATCCTACCATGCACTGAATACGCCAAGAATCAATATCTCTCTGGAGTTTTCAGCATCAAGGCACAGCAAAGATCTGAAAAACTCATCAAGGACAATTCTCCTATTCAGCAAACTACGAAAACATTTGATCTGTCAAATCAAACACGAAAGGAACAACAAATCATGGACTTGTGTTATGTGCCATGTTGTGTTAAAGGGACTCAGATCTTGCAGTGTTTTTTAACTCTAAATGAGTAATTTTAATTATTTTTCAAACTGTATCTTCTCTAAATAAAGACATCCTAATCTATCAGAAAGCCATATGTCTTTAATTGCATAAAGTTATCATAGTCTTAGCCAGATTTTTAGTCTGTAACGTGCTTGAAATCAAATGGAAATTACTCACCAACAGTCCTCGCTGGGAATTTTCTGTAGTTAGTTCTGGCAGTATTTCCTTCTGACTTGTCATGTTTCTACCTCTTTATATTATGCAGTTGAATAACTTCCTTGAAACAGAAAAACAAAAATCTAAAACTTTTAATTTCAGTAATATCTAAATGAAACAAAGATTTTGTTTGTTTGTTTTATACTTTATACTCTCAACTGCTTTTTCAGCTGTATCAGGAGAAATGGAAAGTCAAACCTTAGTTTCATTCGGTTGTTTTCAGTTTAGCTTATAAATTTTGAATATTAGACTTCATGTTACTTGCTCTAATGAACTAAAAGTATGTACACAGATGACTCAATGTATGTTCAAGGACTATTAAGTATGGAACATTTAAGCAGGTACTAGTTTTATCTACAATTAATAAATTTCAGTTGAAAAAGGCAGAAAAGCAAAATTTCTGTCTCATAAACAATATCATTCTAAATTTCTATAAAATACTAGATTTACAGTAAATGTAAGCTTATTCGGGAAGACCTACTTAGTTCTCTAGGCACTAGAGGTCACTATTAAATTTTTAAATCTTCCAAGTCTGCTGCCTATTATGCTCCTCACTATACTCTAAATTTGAAAACTTCCCTCTGTGAAATGTATTCATGTTTGAATAACAACATTTGAAACATATGTGTCTGCTTCAGAAAAGTCCAGAAGTACTAGTCAAAAGTTCTGTTTAGTAGATAATTTTAAAATACTAAATTTATTGTGGTTCTACTAGTGACAGGTTTATACTAATAACTCCAGCAATAAGCATATTGAGGAGATGAGAACAGCAAAGTTTGTCTTGACATTATAACATACTCATTCAAACCATAACACACCAAAAAAAAAAAAAAAAAAAAAAAAAAGTTAAATTAAACAGAGTGGTTAGTTCTTGAGATGCTCAGGAATTGACTCATCAGAAGTCCTTACCACAAACAGAATGACACATAATAATAGATCTCTGGAGAAGGAAAACAAACAAACATCCCCCTAAACCAAACCAAACAAAACAACAGCAACAAAACAATTAAAAAAACCCAACCAAACAAACAAAAACAACCAAAAAAACCCCCACAAAATTAGCAAATTCCCTGCCTGGAAGGAAGACCCTCAAGTAAAAAAGGCCACCAGTATAAGTGAGGTCTGACTACAAGTCCTGTAATTACTTTCAGCTGCATCATTTGAAGCCAAAGATGTCATGTGAGGAGATTTTGAGTGGTGCAGAGAAAACTGCAGGTGCTCTCTGAAAGTGTGTAATTCCCTGAGAAAATTCAGAGAAGAAAAAGCTCTCTCTCACCTACAAGGTCTTTCTGGATGGGTTGCTTCAGGGGATAATTTTATCTTGTTTATATAGGACTAAGAACCTCTAGGAACCAGAAAGTATGAATATGATTTTTTACTTTCTTATATTTTCTGATCTCAGAATGACCAATTGTTTACCTATTGATAATATTTGTTAGAATTCTGACCTTCCCTTTCAACATGAACTGCACCTTATTTTTTCTATCAGGAAAAGCAAAGACCCTCCCAAATAAACAAAAGCAACAAAAAAATGACAACTAACATCACAAGCACTCTTTGTGCATCTTCCATGCCTTTCATGAGACACTGTCGGGGAACTGTACACTTAACTACGAATCACAGTCACCACAGGAGTTCCTAAACTGATCTATTTATTCATTAAGTGACTTAATATCATGACATAAGATGAACACACACTTCTTAGCTTCCTGTCTCCATTTTCATATTGTCAGTCCCTCCCAGAGTACCGTATTTTTTGTCCTTTTTTCCCCCCATTTAATCCTAGAATAAAAATATTAAACTACTAAAATTACAACAGTTTGTGTTTTTGGAAAGTTAAATCCTGCCCATTTCTTTATTGTGTCTCTAAACAATACACAGGGTGAACTTTATGAACAAGAAACCCTTTTAAGGGCCAAAGAGATTCAGCCAGATGTGCTCAGTCTGCACAACTGTTTTATGTTCTTATGCTCTTAAAAAGCCAAATGCTTAAAACTCATAAATCTAAGAATTAATTCCATTTTCACAATACTGGAAAATTAATTTCTCCTTACAAAGAATGAGATGAGACACAGCCTGAATACATGTTGTTAAAAAATATAAGTGGATATCTCACCAATTCATAAGTCCTTTGTGCAATAAACCCAGCAAAGAAAGAAATTTAGAGGAGGAACGTATTCACAGACAAGGAGCAGGGGAACAAAACATGCAGGAAAACTAAAAATATTCTGTCACAAAAACCCTCATGATTGTAGAAAATGTAATCTTATAATCACAGATTTGTAATCCTCATGGCTGGCATAAAAACATTATAATTCTGTTGAAGATCAGAGTGAGTAGCAAAACATTCTTTGTATACAAAGTTTTCAACAAATATAATTGTATATGTATTCAAAAATTCTAATGCAATTCTAAGAAGAATTAAAGCCAGACAGCATGGTGAACATAAAGGTCAATCAGAGTTACATTATAAACATTCTGTTGCATCTTTTATCCATTCATCATCCAGAGGAAATCATTATGCTCTGGAATGAAAAGAGAAGAGAAAGTATAGGGGGCAATAATTTCTTCTTACCATGGAAAGAGCTGGTAGCAAGAAAAAGCCTGTTTTATGGCTCTGTGTGCAGGAAAATTAAAGAACAGCTGTGCTAAAATACTGTTTGTCCTTGTTATTAAACAAAGCATAATTACTATACATGATGGATGTAGAGAGAAAATAACCAAAGTTAGGTCTTTCTGAAGCCTTTGCTCATTTCTAAATAATTTTCCCTTTTCAGGCCTGTTCATTTTAGGCTCCTGCTCCTAACGTAACGGTAATTCCTCTCACAATACATACATTTTTCCACTTTGACAAATTCAAGGGCTGACACTACTTTAGCACTGTTTTTACCCTGTAATAATATTTATGGCTCCTAGTTAACCCTTGTTCCCCAAGACAGAAGAATAAAGTAATCCATCATGGTTTTTCAATAAGTCACCTTGCTTCAATTTTTTTTTTTAATTATAATATTGGAATTATTTGACAGTAATTTCACAAATAGACACATAAAGATCAATAGTCAATCTAATCTGTAGACGGTTTCTTATTTTTTATCATGTCAGATAAAAGAGAATATCCATGGCTACTGCTATTAATATTTATAGCTCTCTCCAAAAGGAAAGAAAAAAACTAGACATCAGACCTGGACATTGATTTCTAATGCAAAGGTTATTCTGCAGCATAAAAAAAAGGTACCTTAAGATGAGACTGAGAATAATTTTCTATGTTACCTAAAGCCCAGAGAGCTGAAAATGGATGACTGAGTAAAGCTGGTTTATCCAGATGCAGAACATTCAATACCTGATATTAAAAATACTTCTTTCAGACTTTTGCCTTTGAAGCACTGGAAAATCCTGGAGGAGGTGCTCCAAGGGCAGCTTGGGACATTAGATGGCAAATACCCAATGCATTCAAACCAACGTTTTCCTCTCTGAAGCTTGCTTCAAATCTGTGAGTAAATTTGCTTTCTCCTGTTAATTTGGGCTAAAGTGCAAATTGAGATCCACACTCCCAGATATACAGCATAGATGAGCCTGAACGACCCCACAAGGCGGGGGGGGGGGGGGGGGAAGGGGAAATCTGAAGAATCCATTCAGTTTCCTGTACTGGCCTTCTGTTCTGGGCGGGCCTTCCCCCGGGGGCGGAAGGGTCTGTCCCCCTACAACTTTGCTGAGGGTTATCTCAGTGGAGTCCTGCCCTGAGTTACTCTCATCCTGCACCATGCAGAGGTGGTTATATTGGGGACACAAGCACAAAGACTGGCCCCACAGCACACAAAGGTGTGTACTGTGCCTGCTGGCTGAGATCCCCAGCAAGATTAAAGCTGCACCAGGTAGATCTTCTAGAAGGAGGATTTTACACTTTCGCCTTTCTCAGATAACACAAAAAAAAAGTCTTCAAAGGCTTTTTTATCATAGTATCAATACCTCTAGCAGAATTATGTAATTGAAGACTGGCAGAAGTTCACATAAATGTCCTGTAGTCAAAGCATCTTGGGCATTAGTCAGTGCTATATAACAGGTGAGGGTTGAAAAAGCAAATGAAAACCAAATATTTCCAGAAAAGACAAAATGTGTTAGGGAATGCTTTGCCCCAGTGGGTTCCTAGAGAACTGCACCAGATAGATGGCACTACACAGCTGAACTGTGTCTACCTGCCCTATTGCCTTCCTACCAAAATTTACCTACACCAAGAACAAGCCATTTAGCCTTTGAAAACTGTCCTTTTAGTTTATGGGTCTTAGTAATCAGCAGTGAAACATAGGATAAATATATATGTATGTCAAGAAAAAGAATGAGCACACTTCCTAGCCCTTGTGCTAGGAAGTCTTATGATAGTTATTCACACATTCTTTAACATAACCTCCTACAGTTACCAAGTGTGTTTTATAGTTGTAGTTACAACAGCATCCCTGATGCTACCCCCTTTCCTTAGAAGGACTGCAGAATAGGCAGTTCCAGCCTACACATTAGGAATACACACAGATCAACAACTAACAGCATTATCCTGGAAACTTCTGCTTCTGTAGGAGCTGCATCATCAGTTAGATTCTGTGCACTTGACTCATTTGCTGTAACCGTTGAGCAGAAATGATACATTTTAGAGGCACACATGCAGTACATGTATCACAAGCTCAGCTGGCAAATGCAGAGAGCTAAGGCAAAAATGGCTTGCTTTCTTTACAGATATATATCAAGACTATAATATAAATAAATCATTCACAGCAGATATCTGCCTCACTCCTTCCACCCCAAAATCCCATCCTGCATCCAGAAAAGCCTCATACTCAGTAAGAATAGTATCTTCATCTAAGAACTGATTCTAGTAAGAGAGATTAAGGTGAAGAAAATTTTTCTTCGTAGTCATCATTGCTTCTCTCCTGTGACTACTGAGTTAGATTGACAATACATTTCAACCTTTCTGGGAAATATCAAATCTCACCTGAACATAGAGAAATACTTGTAGAACTATGAATAACAGGGCCATCTCACATCTCCCAACATAACAACATTAAGTTAGGGTGGAATAGAAATGAGTGAGAAATGATAAGGTAAGCAGCAGGAAAAGAGACAAGAACAGCAAAAAAGAACTACCATTAGAAGACAAACTAGAAGCTGATGACAGATGGCAGATTCGTTTCTGCTGCTGAAACACGGAATAACAGGATAGTGGAAGACAAATGGGAGGTGCAGTCTGCAAGAAAACCAAACTGCTGACACTGACTGCTCTCAGAAACAGCCATAGGAAGTGTCACCAGTCCCCACAACCTTAATGCTGAAAAGGCTAAGAAATGAAATAACATCAGGCTTCAGGGAGACTACAGTATATTGTTGTAATAAAAAAAGATGGGGAATCACAAAAAATAATTGGCATCATGACATCTAATAAATTTGACAACATATAGCAATATTGTGTGAAGATTATGAAAAGATGAGCACTTCCACTTAAGAATGATTTTCAGTTGTAGATTGGATACTGCTCTAGTACAAGCGACAGGGAAAAGGTAGCATTTGTTTTCTTTCTCATCTTTGTAACTGACATCTTAAATTTTAAGCTGCCATCTTAGCAATTAATTAGTCTAGTTTACACTTTTAACTAGTCTATTTACACCATTTCTCATTCATGTGTTCTACTGTATGCTGCATGGAAATTTACAACAAATATGGGCTCATGTGCACCAACTATTGCTGCTAGTCCTTTAAAATTAAAATTTAGGCAACTCTAAAATTGAGGGCAAGAGGTCAGGAAGTTTTTTATCAGTGTTTCAGAAAAGGTCAGAGATTTTTTTTTCTCACTGTTTGGGAGAGCACATGGATATTTATTTAAACACCTCCTCTGATCACTGAATACTATTTCTTAGCCTTTTAGAAGGTGTTTATTCCTATTTTAAAGGACAAGGAAAGAAGGGATCACCCAAGTTTAAAATTTACAAAGACTGACACATGCATTCAAAACTCCAACTTCTTTCTAATAAATATTTTTATTTATTATTAGAAATTATCTAAAGCACTTTTATGCCAAAGGTATTACATCAGGAAAACAATATATGAACTATATAGATCTCCATTAAATAATGAAAACCTTCAAGTCTTATTTTAATGTTCCTACTTCATTTGATTTAGAGTCATTAAAGTTTGAACTTAACAATTAATTTGCTTACATGGAATTCTTAAATAATACCCCTTTTTTTTTTATAAATAGCTTAGGTATATTTGAAAATAACAGCATTCATTTTTAAAACCTTTTTTTATTTTCTGATGGGATTTGTGTGGCTCTCAAAAGCTATCTATATATTCCTCAGATCAAGGTTTTACACAGTGATAAACGCTCTTAACACATGCATCATCCATTTTGAAAAGTGCTCAGCTCTTCCCAAGAGGAAAGATGTGCTTTGACTTGGACTTGCAAAAATAGTGAACTGAAAGTCACTTGTCACATTGTCAAACCTTGGCTAATATTTGTTTAAATTAAATTAACTGTAATGACTTTAGTCTATCATACTTAAAATGGCACTATTTCGGTACCTGTAAATAATTTTCTGTTTGTTTTCATGAAAGCTAGAGAAAATTAATCCTAATTATTTTAAATGGGACTGTGCTGACTGTTTAATGTGCTGGTACTACAGCAAAACACCTACTCAACATATTGCACATTAAAAGTTACCACTCTTTTTTTGGGGCCAAGTGCTATAGCATTTGGAGAGAAAGATAGATAACTGTGCAGGGGTACAAACAGTCAAACTTCTCTACAATAGGAAGGTGCAGAAAGTGGATCAAAGGACTAGGTGTACCTGATGTGTAACATTAACTTCATTATTTGGGGCAATTTTCTACATTGTACAGAAAATCTTACTAGTCATCAATTTATGACGTATGGGTAGTTGTACAAAAATGTGATTGAGACCAAATCTATATTAGAGTTAATGCATCCACAATAATCAGTTTGTTTAGAAAATATTTTTATTACTTCACAATATGATATACACTCCTCTCTTCAAAAGCAGCTCTTTTGAAGTTGTCTGCAAAAATACTAAATTATCACCTAATAATAATTATTTAATTTTTGCATAACCTTTCAAGGTCCTCAAATAGCGGTAGTATTTATGTAATTAGAAATGGATGACAAACTGCAACATTCTACCATTGCGCTCTAGATGCAACATGTTTGATATTCACTTGGAAACAGCAAATGCATTCTGAGTGGGAAGGGTAAAATCACAAGCATATCTATGTAAAGGGTGGCCCATACAGTACTATCACAACACATTCTAGGGTAGCTAAGATTTTAATAGGAAATACTGCCTACACATACAGAGACAATAAAACTACATTCTTCACACACATTTTCAAATCATATTAATGATGGTACATACTACGTTAAAAGTGCTCATAAATTTGTCATACTGCTTATCTGATGTTGTTTCCCAGTGCACTCTGGAAAATTACAAATCTCATGTCCATAATCTGCTTTCATCATCTTAAAAAGCTGATTTGCTTTACATTTTGTAAGTGCCAATGATGAAATAGACTGAGTCATAATTGACTATGCTGTTTCTTTCTCCTTCCTGAGATCCTAATTAGTATTTACCTGCTTGGAAGAGATGATGCAAATAAAGGCAACAGGAATTTATGCATATGAAGATTGTGTGATCTGCCTTAAAGACATTCTTCTTAATGCTTTCAAACTCAACCACGTTTTCTTGCTGATAGGATCTATTGTGCCTGAAAACAAGCACTTTAAAACAACCGTTCTTGCTTTTAATTGTAATTGAACTGTCCTGAATACAGTCACTAATTACAGTAAGAAAGAAAATTCACAGAAGTTTGCTTAGATTAATGCTTATAAAGTGATATAAAAACCAGAAAAGTAGGTAGTATTTTTTTCTTTGCCTTAGAAAAAGATCCAGAACATGAAAATATGAAACAGAATTCAGCTTTCTTGAAATTAATTTAAAATATATATATATATCTCCATCTACTAAAGCAAAGACTATTCAGCTGAAAGTAAAGAAATGAACCTTTTCTGACAAGAACGACTGAGTATTTTTCTCCTACAAACTCATGAAACCCTTGGAATCAGATTCCTCACCTGGTAGAATATTTTGATAGTTTTAAAGTCAAAGATGATCCAAGAATAATGAAATCCATTGTATTCTCATAGATGTTGGTGTTGGGATAACTCAAATGAGTTACATAGAAGCATTTTGGAATTTAGGAAAGCAAGAACACTGTAGAAATGCTCTGTATTTCCAGATGAATAAGCCACATCCCAGGAAACCTTCTCATCTTATAATTTGCCTACTGCTTTGTTATCTTTTCATATATATTACTTTAATGTATATTCATTATTATCATATTAAAGACTTTTAACTGAGGACTCCATGTGTGTGTTTGTCCACAGAGTAAGATGCAGCAATCAAAACATGTCTAGCAATAAAAGCACACTGCTATGAAATGTAGCAGAACTCATAGGTATTAACTAAATTCTGTAAGATCATTAGCATAAAAACAATAAATTAAACCATAAATTTTATACCTGGTACTTCATCTCCATGAATAGATAGCTGAAACCAAAACATGGTTTAGTAACTATTTCCTTAAACTTGAGGAATTCCCGACTGAAAACATCCATCTTGAAAGTGACATTTAAAAAAAAATAATTAAAAAAAACCCCCAAATAATTCTTTGCTGAACTACTAAATATGCACCAGTAAGCCTATTTCTGACTGCTTACAGGTTATAATGTCTACCTTTTGTTGTTGTTGTTGTTGTTAGAAAAATGTAATTAGCTCTGAACTTCTTCTGGTAAAACCTGTAAAAAATAGGAGCTGAATTCAAATCTATGTCATCTGAAATCTCTCAGCTGTAAAATGACATGTAGGAGATAAAAGAATTAAAACCTCTTCACTTTCATAGAAAATACATTTTGATGAAACAAATATTACAAAAGTAAAAACATAATAGAGAGCCTGATGGAGGTGAAATTGTAGAATTGAACACTGACCAGTATGTAGAAATATAGTTGAATAATAACTATAGGCAGAAAGGGAAACAATTAGGCAATATAAAGGATTAAGAATATAAAAAAATCTAAAAACAAATAACACTTTCTAGAAAGCTTTTCCACTGATAACTGTTTTAAATTCTCTATTTATGACTCAAGTTGTCAAAATTCTGTGAAAATATTTCATATGAAAAATCGCAATGCCTTGGTTGTTCTGAAACAGTTTCATACACAGTCACTCAAAATCATTCCCAGTTATTACTATTACTACTAGTTATTACCAATGGTGTATTATTTAAACATTGAAGAAGTCTTGATTTCTCACCATTTTTGCACAATACTACTAAATGCAAAGCTTTGCCATACCTCCAATTCTCTTTGTCTCATAGAAGCCTTGGGAAAAGATGTCAGAAACTTTTTTCTCAGTTTCCACTGAGTTCTCAAAGTTTGCACTTCCATTTTCTTATGTAGTCTGGAAAATATTACTCCTAGATCTAATATATGTGAAAATTCAAAAGTCACAGGAGTTGCAGTTTTTTTTATAAGAGTTCACTATTCCTTTTCCTAGTATATGAATACTAGATGTAGAAAACATTAAATAAAAGAGTAAGGAGAGAGACTAATCAATTTATAACATTTAAAATGTTATTGTTATTTTTCAGCACAGAACAGCAAAGCACAGCACTAATATAAATGGAAGAATCAAGATAGCAAAATATGCTCTAAAATATGCTCTGAAGCATGCTTAGATCTTTAATAAAATCATTCATCTCATCTCCAAAATGTTAACATATTCCACACAAAGTTCATTGGTGAAACTCACTTGCTAACTTTTCTTCTCTTTCTCACTCTGTCATTTGTCAGTTCAGTTTTACAAAAAAGAAAAGGCAATACTGTCCAATATCTTCAGCACAATTAAAGTTATTGAAAAATCATGTCTCATGCTGCTCATGTATTCTTTATGCTTTTTTATAACCATCTGCTATTTATACCATTTTGAGCTATACTCTCCTCTGTTAACTAGAAACAGTCACAGTAAAAGTGATATCTTCTATCACTGAAACATCTTCCAGTCTTTCGTGATACATCTCTCTTTTCCAAATCGTCCAGGAGGCAGTACATATTCTTATTCTTTTTCACCTGACTGACATTGTAGACCAGAATCAGATTGTCTTAAAATCAGATAGTAAAGAAGGATTGCTATTTTATCTGACATTTCAGTAAATAAAAGGATCTTCATGATGTTTAAAAATAGGTAGTACAAGGTTGATGTAGTAGCATATAAGGCTGCTGAGTTTTCATGATTTGTCCTGATCTGTTTAGACACAATGAACAAGGTAAGGTTTGTTTTGTTTGTTTTGTTTGAAAACTCTTTTTTTTTTTTCTTTTTTTTTTTTTTAATTCTACCTTACCTATTCATGATGAGTTTTCTCTATAAAGTCAATTAAGTTCATATTCTCATTAAGCTGTCTTCTCTCATTTTTTTCCTCTTCCTTGTTTTGTTTGGGGTTTTTTTTCTTTTAAAAGCTCTTCTGGTCCTTTTGAGAGCTGACTAGGGCAGAAGATTGAATTATAAACACCTTAAAGCTCTGACTGACTCAGGGTCCCATCTCAAAAAGCTTGGTCCAAATTCTGTTAAGTTATACAGTTTAATCAACAGCTCACTGTGGATTTGACCAGTGTAAACAGGAGTAATATTTTTACCCTGATTCCACCATCCTGACCCTGGAAATTTTATTTAGATCAGACTCTGAAAGTATTTACAAATTCCAGACATTTAATGATATCAGAACTACTTATATTAGAATTGCTGAATATAGCTACAATAAATGATAGTTTCAGAAATAAAAACAATACCACATTCTTGTCCTGCAGGACTTAATCTACTGAATGAACAAATCATAGGAGAGTTCCAGCAGGACAGAAGGAGGTCTCGGGTGAAGGAAGCACACTGGAGATGTCCTCGAGATGGTGGGAAACACCATCTGAAAGTTCAGTTAGCACTGCACAGAGCCATGTGTTTTTCCTTGCTTGCTTCAATCTCTAGAATAGGTATGTTAATACACATTACCTCTTGTTATGCTTCTCAGCAGAACACAGTATTTTACAATGGTAATACCTTGCTTACACTTGTGAATTGGTCTCTGCACAGGTAACTCTGAAGCATATGCAATGCAGTCCCCCAGTTCCTCATGATTCCAGACCTGGAGTCTGTAGCAAGATATAGACACGATTTCAGCTGCTTATTATTGTCTTCCTTACTTTTTACATATAAAGTTTGGCTTGTCTTGTACCTCTGTTATATCCTCCACAGGTCTCAAAAGTAAATTGAAAAAAAAAAATTAAAATAATTCCACTCAAAAGTTGACAAGTTCACTTCTTCCCCTGCAATTTGTGTCACTGATTTTTTTTTCAATTTGCAAGTCAGTGATAAAGTACAGAGTGATTTGAGCTACTGAAGCTCTAGACTAGTTCTAACAGCTGGCTCATTCTTCTTCTGTAAGGCAGTACCATAATTGGTAATTATACAGTCAAGAATAAGATTTTCTCATTGATTTTGTTTTGTTAGGATGGATCAGATTCTATATGTATTTTTAACTCCATCACAATTTCATATGGTTCTGCCTTATTAAGGAATAGATGTTCAGTCCAAAATTACATTCATTTCCACTGATTGAAACTCTTATTTGTCTAATGGCTTAGAAATGCTCTTTTCATTTAACTAGGAACTATTTAGAGGGGCAAATGGCAATTCAGCTCTTTTTTTTTCTCTGACTGCCAGTTACAAACTGCAGGTACTACAGATTTTTTTCCTTGCAGTATGTAGTAGGAAGTGTACATAAACAGTCAACTTTGAGTAGGAGGAGAAATTTTGCCATCTGGCAAATAACTCGCCCACAACCATTCTCAGTTGGGTTTCACTACATAAAAATACAGAAATCCAAACCAAATAACTCAGCCCTTAGAATTAACTATCCCTGGGAAAATTGCTTTAATTTATTTCTCCCATAAGTAAATTACAAATATTTGCACAAAAATCAATACCTGATTACGTATGTACACACATTCATCTTAGGATGTCTCTGAAAATAGAGATGCTATGTGGGCAAGAGAAAGATGTCACCAGGCTTCCTACAACTAAACAATGACATTAGGAAAACCCCAGTGATTTGTGACATCTGGCATAGCGCTACTGAACTGCCTGTCAGAACACAAGGCAACATGAAGGGTTCAAAGAAACTGGGGCAAAAAGGAACAAACTACCTCAGGTTTAGGTTTACTTAATGTGGCAATATAGCAGCTACTGATCTGCAGGGGAACAGCATGGACCTGGTTTATAAGAACTCTGAACCAATGAGATAAATCAGAAAAAGAGAACTATGCAAAGCAATATCATAGAATCATAGAAAGTTAGGTGTTGGAAGGGACCTCTAGAATCCAACCCCCTGCCAAAGCAGGATCACCTAAAGCATGTGGCGCAGGAATGCATCCAGG
>JAAGNO010012872.1:7218-22263 GCA_033439905.1 Ceryle rudis | reverse complement strand
ACAAAATATGCTTGTATGCTGTTTATGTATTGCATTTTTATTACCTTTTTCATCAGGAAGACTCATCACTGTATTTTTTACAAATTAGAATAATTTGTTTTTCAAAATAAAACTGCTATTGTGCTCAAATTTAGACAAAAAAAGCCCAGCAGTTCTGCAAGCTAACACACAGAGAGCTAAAAACCCCTCCTTAATGTTTAAAATTACACAATATGTATCAAAAAGCAGAAGTGTTTTCCCATAGAATTTGGAATCATATTGGCAATGTTGATTATAAATAACAATCTCAGCATATGCTACAAGTTGTGGCCCTGAGCAAACACATGTAAGAGATAAGCTTAGTTACCATGTAAATAAAGGAAAATTATTTACATGTCTTTAAGTAATTTTGTAAATAAGGTTTAGAACTTCAATAAATATCTAAACAGCTATACCCTGCAACATGTTAATGAGATGTCAATTACTTCCTAAAATAGTAACATTTATAATGTTAATTGAAACTAAACTTGCTATAATGATTTATTAATCCTAGTTTTCAAACTCTTTAATTATCGTACCCATGGAAAGACCACACTCATGATTCAAGTGGTTCCATTAAATTAACATCTTGAATAGGGATACTGAGAGAATATATTCAAGAACCATGCAGTTCATAAAAACCCCATATTTTATCATAAAACAAATCTGGCATAGTATCTCAATATCATTTCTCTGGAGAGGTAGGATATGGGTAAGCACACTGTATATAGCATACTAACCTACAGTGTCTTCACATAATAAATTTCAGTATTGCAGAAAAGCAATGTTTGGCTGTTTCTGACATGAGGAAATCACCTGTTCTTTTTAACCACTGAAACTTTATATGGTCTTGATAAAATTATAAATTCTAAGTTTTATAAAAAGAAGGCATAGGTGGTCAGCTGAATAGATGATTTTTTTTTTTTACTATGTGCCAAGTAATCTCCAGATTTAATGATTAAAGAGATTATTTTGATTTACTTAAATCCTGTTAAATTAATATCAATACATAACCACCTTGCACAGCAGCCACTCATAATTTAGGGAAATTAGTATAATATGAATAAAAACCCACTACAAAATCTCAAATTTTAATATACTGCTTTGAATTGAACAAGTATACTGAAATAAAAATTTCTAAACTCTTTTTCTTAAATCCAGTTCAATGAGAATTTTAAGAGGATTCCATATTTGAAATTACAGTCTTGGAGTAATTCCCTGTCTAGGTTTTAGTTTAATTTAGGCTGAACCTGTAACTTATTTGTACTTAATTTTTGCAGTCATAAAAACTGAAGTTTGTTCTCTCCCAGCACAAACCAGAAAATGCTGACAGCACAGGCTTTTACTTGTGCTGAAAGCTGGGCCCAAAGGGGGATACACAGGAGCCAGAAATCAACAAATAGGTGATTCTTAAACTCAGTCTTTCTGAGTTTCTTTGTTCTCTCTAGACATTGTCTTTAGTGTCAACAACAGAGATATGAGACAATATATAATGAGGCCACCTCATCAGTGATCCAACACAGACTGGCCTCAGCAAAACCCAGGACAAACATACTAAATAAATACGTACTCTTTCCTAGCAGAAAGCTCAAAATATCTCATTGCATCTCATTGAAATGTTCCTGAACTTAAAATTCAGAGACTATGTTCAGCATGCTTGCAATGCCAACAGCCTCAACAAAGTAACACCAAAACGCATTTGGCTTATTTGATCTATTCATCCTCCTTCATCTTCCAATAAATTTGCCTCTATAGAAAGCCAAATCTTTTTTGTTTCAAGGTCTGATGAAAAACTAATGGACTCCCTATTAACTTTAATGGGCTTTTAGACTGGCTTTTAATGAGAAGGGCTCTGTAAAATGCACACAATTGACATCTTCCTGTTTATTAAATATATTTACTTAGTAACTAATCAGTGCAGTATGAAATGTTAACAACTGGTTAAAAATTATATAAACCCGTGTAAGAAGCAACATCCATGATGCAAGATGATTAATAACTTGGCAATGCCTTTACATTGTGCATCTCCTCCGGCTGTGACCAATTACGTAATTGTCCACTGGGACTGCCATCAGTAATATTATTACCTTGTTTTGAAGATGGCCATATAATGACACTTCAACAGTACCTTTGATTGAAAGATGTGGAAGAGTGTTGCAGTGCTGCAGATCTTACAAACACTGTAGGATGTTAGAAGTGGCCATCTTTCCCTACCTCCTCAAAAAAATTTACAAACACTTCCATGAATCTTAGTGGAAACAACTGAGTATTGAGGACATCTGAGAACCACTAAACTTCTGCTACTAGAAATGTCAAAATACAAGCCATTGATCAATGGGCTCATTTAAAAATCTAACCCTAATTAGTGAAGGCTGGACTTTGTAATGCATGTCAGTTATAGCAAAAACATATTCTCTAGTTTAGCAAACAACAAATAGAACAAAGAATCAGAAGCTTCTTCAAGTTTACTAATTAATATGAGGGATATTTAATGAATAAGCTGTATTCTTTCCTGTCCAGTAGACCATACTTAACTTTTTGAAAGAATGGCAAAGCAGCAAGAAATAGCATTCTGCTTTGTTTTATTTTCTTTTTCCCACTAAGCTCCAAGGGATGCACACGCTTCACAAATCAGTTTCACCCACATCTTAGTGACCAGAAAGGCAACTATTTGTAATATCCTTAAGCCATTTAAAACAACAGCCTTTTTGCACAGATAATGCTCTTGAAGAAGGTGTATTCATCACTTAGAGATGTTATTTGTTTAAAAAAAAAATCATAATGGCTTGGGTTTGAAAGGACATTTAATAACCTGTCCAACCCTCCCTGCCAAAGGCAGGGACATCTTTCATTAGATCAGGTTGCTCAAAGCCTCAGCCAGCAAGATTTTTGAACACTGCCAATGATGGGATACTCACAACTTTTCTGGGTAACCTGCTCTAGTGTCTCACCACCCTCAGTGTAGAAAACTTCTTCCTTGTAACTAATTTGAATCTACCCTTTTGCAGTTTAAAAGCCATTACCCAGGAAGGTTAGTGGAAAGAATTTTATATTGCCAGTCACCCACTGTAAGGAGCTTCTAAATCTGAAGAGAAGATTCAATTTTAAAAATTGAACCAGCATTAAATTAATAATAATCCTATTCTGGTTTATGACTTCAATATTACATCATTTGTAAATCTAAATTTCTGCAAAAAATCATAGCTTATATCATCCTCTCTGAAAATGTCTTTATTTTCACCCGAGGTGGTGTAGTCACAAGGCAAAAATCTAATCATCAGAAACATTATGTCTGAAAAATACATAAATGATACACTAATGCATTAAATGTCCCAAGGAAACTTAGTGTAACTGTGGATACAAATAAATTCAAAAACACTAAAATTCTAAGATTCTGGTGAAAACCTGTAAGGTTTACATTAATTTGCAATGTGCTGTCATCTTACTAACATACTTTCCTCCTTCCACTATTTGTTTACAGAAAATTTTCTTGATTTTAAAATTGTTTCCTTTTTAAAGAACATTAAAAAATGCTATAAAATCTGAGCCAATAGTAGGATGATGTTCAACACACTGTCTTAATAAAAAAAATGTCATTTCTCCTGACACAGCCTAACATATGTGTATTGAAATAATCTGTAGACCTTCATTTTAGGTTTTATATTCATTGAATGACTTAAGGTTATCTAACTATGCTCATATGGGAGTTCTCACCCTTACTCTACAACTGTACATTTAATATTACCTCCTAGGAGTAAGATCTATTCAACATAAGAGCAGAATCTGCCCTGTTGTGATGAAAGAAAAGGTGACTGATTGAGCATTAGGGTATCTGAAGTGTGGGACAGATAGATGTATGTCAGACTCACTGAAGCTCTTCAGTTAATTAGGTACCTAAACAACACTATGACATAATGGCAGTTATATATCCAACTCTCACAAGGGCTTTCATGAATCCCCACAGGCATGCTTAACTGCCCAATATTATTGCAAATCAAACTTGAAAAAACATGCATGTAGAGGAAATAGCCAAAATGTGACTGTAAAATTATTCATTATTTTAACTCAAGACATAAAGAATGAAATTTTTGTTTAATTCTTGCATACTCCAAATGTTGAAGGTGCATCTACAATGTCCTGGAAAAAAATGTTTAGACAAACTGTTATTGTTGTTCTGTTGTTCTTAGTAGCTATAAAGTTAAAAGAATTCATTTAATTAGGATGGCAAAAATCCAAGTGAGAACAGGCAATTTGCAAATTTCAGAATGCAGGTTTCAAGACAAACTTGCCCTAAAGATTTGTAAAAACAAAAAAGAATAGCTATACTTTATAAATATTAACATTTTCTGTGATGACTACACTTAATTGTATACTAGATCCAGTATTCTCCAGTGTTTAGCTTATTTATTGCAATTCTTTTGCATTTGCCTTCATTTATTACACTAAATATCAAGTCTATGCAGTGGGATTTTTAAATTGCTTCTGCACAAAAGCAATCATTCTATAAATATGTCCTTAGGGTACTAAAATATCTACAGTACCTCCTTACATCTACAGAAGCTGCAAACAGAAACTGGCTCTTGTAAAACAGAATTTTGTTTCTGTCCAAGAAGGTAACAAATGTTGCCCCTGGGTATCAATGTTAATCAAAGGCTACTGGCAGACAGTTAAAATAAGACAGGGCAACATGGAGAAGCATAAAGGAAAAAAACCCAAACAACTAAATTGTGATTATCTAACCCTCCCTATCAGAGTGTGAGTGACACCAAAAGGGAAATTGTGACAACAAAAAGCATTTCTTACTGGCATCAAGCAGATTGCCAAAAGTAGGTTCATTGGAAAACAGTTTTAATAGCGAATACAGGAGATTTACATGGGCAACAGCCTTCCCTTTCACCTCAGCACCTCCAGGGTCTCCTCTGTTTATACTCTGTCCTAGGGAACATTTAATCTGTTGAGGCTCACCCAAGCCACTGTGCTAGCACAGTCAGCCTACCTGGTCATAACAGAAGCAAATCTGCATATTCGTGGAAGCCAAACTTTAGCAATATAACCTCAAGTGAGTCACCTGACGATACAGTGGATTTTTTCTAGTCCAGTCACCATTTTTTCACAGAGGGAAAGTTCTAAAAGGTTAATAGCTGGATCTAGCCTCTGCTGTTCTGGCCACACAAATCTAGTGCAAATTTAGAAGTATTTGATATGAAAAGATAGAATCATGACAGAGGACTATTTGTTATGAAATTAAGGTTATATAATGAGTAAAACAATTTATAAAGACTTCATATCACTCTTCTCAGGTTTTTTTTTTTTTATTTTATTTTATTAAATATACACACATATTTATATTTATTCAGACTGATACATGTAACATGCAGATGCCATGAAGAATGGTCCCCAGCTACCATTTTGCCCTTTGCAAGTTACAGTTCTGTAACATGTAAATGAGGTGTAAAGAATAAATACTGTTTGCAAAACAGAGAAAAGAATGTGCACAACTGTATAGATGGCCATTATTCTATTGCCTCAGCATTTTCAAGAGATACCACTTAAGAATTTAATTTAAAAAATTCTCAAGGTAGTTTTGAGATGTTTTTAAAATCAGTAACATCACTAGGAATATATATACACACACATATAATTTTGTATTCATAATAGAATGAATATATGGGAAAGGTGTACAAAAAGGTGAAACACAAAGTAAGCAAAAATTTGTCAGGCAATCATTTTCATTGATGCTAAAATTCAAAATTATAAGAACCCTACAGAAAAGGATTGTCTTCATGTGCAATGGAATGTGCAAACTAAGAAAAATCTGAAAATCTCTGTTAAAAAATTTGTTCAAGAGCACTTTTTCTAAGGGTTATGGGAAAAGCTCAATAATCTGAATCATATCAAAATACAGACACTTTCACACCTGCCTGCGTACACAAAGAGGCTTACACAAGTCCAATTCTGTGTTTGGCAACAGTCTTTGAAAAACTTGGGAGAGGAGGTGAGGAATGGAGTCTGGAGACAGATCTGAAGAAAGTAGCCTTGATCCTTATGTATTTATATGTGAGAGAGGGAGAGATCAAACCAAAATAAAATAGACAATGAAAACACCTGTGTAATGCACAGATTCTTGAAGTTTTGTTTAACTTTCTACTTGCTCCAAGGATAAATAAAGGATAGAAGGTGTAGAAAGACAAAGTCTTTTTAGCCTGAGATAGGAGTACTTTTGTGCTCCAAAGAGACCACATTTAAGAACAAGGAATCATACCAAAGGTCCTTCCCTATGATCAGGTCATATGGGAAAAGTGTGGAATACTTAAAGGGTGCTGAACAACGTTAGGCAGAGGGGAAAAATATGAGTGAAGTCTACTTTTCATATTGTATACTGAAGCAATGAGGAGCACGAAAATGAAAGTAGTTAAACAATGGTAGGGTACCTGTATTCTGTCAAAAGGCTAACAGAACACCCATATGCAATGGGCAGTTCATGAGGCAATGTCAAAATCAACACTTAAATATGTTTAGCTAAATCTCAATGCCTGGTAGAACTAATGACTGCAATTTTCATGCATATTTATCTTATAAATAGTTAGACAAGTAAAAAGAAACAGTGCATGATGGAAGATGAAAACCAACAGGAAAATGCAAGGTATCAGATATAAAGAACTATCTGAATGCATAAGAAGCATAGATGTAGCTTTTTCAGTTTGGGAGTATGGGACACAATACATACTGTTGCATCGTCAGCATCATACTACCAATGTCATGTATCATAGTACCCTAAATCAAAGAAACCTTCCCCAAGCCCTGCACTATACAGCTATATGACTATAAAGGCAGAGGGAAACTGGGCTCTGGAGATGAGACTAAAAATAGATCCTGGAGTTCTGATAGGAACCAGAGAAAGAGGTACACATTGGATTGAGCTGTACACACATAATTTACAGTTACAGATTAAATACCTTTATAAGTACATAATAGTAGGAGGTTTAGGAATAAATTACTTCTGTTTACAGATTTGCTAAAAATCAACTTTTATTTTGGGGAGGAATATTCATAATGTGACTATGTATATTAAATATGCTGTTGTTTTATATGTATTTTTATATAGGACAGTTAGGATTATGGATAAGGATAGAGAAAAAATAATATAAATTACAAATATTTTAATGTTGAAAATTATGTGATAAATTTTCTAATGCCTTCTGTCTATATTTCATGGATTATCCTTCAAATACTAATTTAAGCAAAGATTCAAAGCCCAGAGCTCATCTATCATTAAAAAATTTGTGGAACTGGCAATTATTAATATGTGCACAGTACGACTTTATCAAAATGTCCTTTTAAAATTAGTCTGTCTGCAGTCTCTGATGGGCAAATTAAGCACCTAATTTATCTTGCCTGGTCTTCTTGGATGACTTGATCAGTCCTATATTACTAGGCAGTCAGAGAGTGAATGTTAAATGTAAAAAAAAAGCAATCTCCCCTAAAATCTATGAAAGGAAGCAATAAGAACCAAGCAAATGATCAGAGGTCACCAGACACAGAACATGGTGAGAATGAGAAAGTTCCCAGTCTGAAATCATCAGAATTTATGCAATTTCCAGGAATTGTTTGCATCTCATAAGATCAGGAATTTTGCTATGAGATATTATATAATATCCTGTTCCACCACTAGTTTGCAAAAGACTGCTGGAATGAGGTCTGTGTCCACATTTTGCTGCCATTATTTGATAAAGGAAGATAACCGTCAGAACTTTCCAAATCCCCTTTGCATTCAGATGGGGCTACCAGATCCTAAAAGGGAAATTAAAGCAAGTTAAACTTCTCTAGCTGACAGCTTCATTATCAAGCTGTAGCTCCTAACTAGACAGAAATACTAGGCTTAAGCACACAACAACAGGGGAAGGTAACAAACAGAACCACTGTAGATGACTGCCAAATTTATCATTTTCCTCAATTCTGTGGCTAGCATTTTACTCCAAACTTCTTTAAAGAGGGAAAAGAACTTTTTTCTCCGTGGCTAACCTCTGCAGTAGAATGCAACCTATATAAACTCCTTGCTAAAGTAACAGTTTTCATAAGGAAAAGTCTGTTTAGAGTTAAACTAAACAAGTATTACTGCGAATTAAAAAGACTTTGCTGTCCTTGGAGGTTTAGTATCAAATCTAAATAAGAAAGAATCAACAGTATTATGTATTACTCCCCACAGTATCACATCATTTCTCACAAACAACTTACAAAAGAAATTCCAACACATGCAATTGTAGAGGATAACATCTTACATAGGTATTCAAACTCAATAAAATAACTAGCTATAATAATTCTTCAAGAACATTTAGTATGTTGGGCAATTCATTACTACTTTCAAAATTCTTGATATTTTATAGTCATACATAGGTTGAAATTTTCTATATTCAGGCAGATTAGAGATAAAAACCAAACAATTTCTGTGGAATATTTTTGATTCATTTTAGCACTGACCTGACACTTGGATAGAATTAAGAGATAAAAATCTGCAATTTTACAATGCTTTAAGACTGCACTTTCTGTCAGATATGTTTTCCAGAATATTTCTGCTTCCTGTTTTCTTTTTCTTTATGTCAGAATCTCTACTGTGGTTTTGTCTTCCTTTTTCTTAGAGTAAAATTTTTACAAATGTACATTACCATTTATGTACCTACCCAGAATATATGAAAACTGTCTGGAACCAGTAGTTCTTTCTGAGAAGAATTAAGAAAGCTGGCACTGATGAAAGTTGGCACTGTGCCCTCTTCAAAATCTGGTCATTTATTCAGAAGTCTAAACAAAAATTGTTGGGTGCTCAGCTCTTTTGTGAAGTTTGGCTCTTTCCCAATGCTTGCCATGAAACTTTCACATAAATCATTTGGAGCTGTTCATTTAGCTACATTAGAAAGCATTTGGCAGTAATGACTCCTGTAAACAATGAATTAGACAGCAAAGAGAAAGATTCTGCACAGTCTAAAGATTAGAATGAGAGAGTAACTGCCACTGTCTTCCCAAACACTATCTCAGTACATTTGATTTTTAGGCTTCCCACATCAAGGCCTCTTTAAGGAGGACTATAAATGCAGGAACTTGAAATCATCCCCTTTCAAGTTCTCAAAGTTAGAGACACTATATAACAGTCTTAAATGAATGAATTAACTTACGTAGCTATCTCACCTTCATTCCAGATATGAGTCTAATTAACTGATGTTTATCTTGGCCTAATTAGGCTATATTACTGCCCAAGGGGAATTCCTAATTTATTCCTCAGTCTTCAGAAGGGACTACTTAATCTAGGAAGGCACTTTTGAAGGAAACAAAAGCATAGGTTGAAGCTGCAGCATTTTCTATGCAAGAGGTACAAAAGCACATACACACGCACAAACTGTCCAAGTCAAGAAGCAATATGAACATTTATGTCACTGTTCTACTAGAGAGCAGAAAACATCACAATGTGTGGTGGATACTAATCCAAGCATACATAATATCAGCCATGGGGAAAAGCTGACACACTGTACAGTAGGTCGAGTTCATAAATAATTCACTTGGAACTCTCCTAGCTATTAGTAACATGGATGTTTCAGTATGAATGATCACAACATAAAGGTAAATAGAGTTTCTTAAATTTTTTGTACATTTTTAGATCTTTATGAATGTGTAGGTGAGCCAAATATAAAGCCAGATTAAAACAAATTTATAATATAATGCACCTTAGAGCTAAAACTCTCCTATTTAAAATGACTGCATATAGATACATCATAGATAAGGACAAAGGATCAAGACAATTGTCTAAGTTAAAGGTAATACACTCAGAAGTTATTTAGACTTACTTTAAATCCACTATTTGTGTGCAGAAAAGAAAATAATTTCTTCTGTTTACTAGTTTTATATTATTTTCTAAATGTTTTAGTGAAAGGCTTCAAGCTGAGAACTCCTGAGAGCCTCAGCCTCAATAACTTCTAAGACCATGAGCTACACTACTTTTCAGCTGTGCATTTCAACATACCCAAGACTTGTCCAATCTGTAAGCTTCCTTCCAGCATTACATAGTGATAGGTTGATCCTGTCTTGTGAAAGTGCAATGATCCTCGATCCCATTTCAGCTCTGTCTTCTATTATGAAAATCTGGAACACAAAGAAAGGAAAACAGTAAGATTCTATATGAAAATATTTTTGTACTGATTTCCTCACTTTTGTGACTGACTGTTCTTTCTGTGTTACACAGCACACCAAAACCATTTATTCTCTCATTCACTGATTAGTAGGAGGACCCTGTATAGTGCTATGCTTTCATTCTGTATGAAGGATCTTTATTTTGGTTTATATATTGTGCTTGATAAAGCAAAGTCAAATAAACCAGAAAAAAAGCAACAAGTGCAGAAGTCCATACAACATGCTGTAATTCACTGTCTCGGTCAAAATATAAAAAGAAGTCTAGCTTTGAGATAAATATGTCTTGCAGACGTTTTGACTGCCTCATTATGCCAAAAGAACACAAGGTGAGTTACAAACTTGACAGTCATTAATGCCTTAAACTTCAGACAAGCCTGAATAGAACATACCTGTGGTATTAGTAAGGTGTCACAAAGATTTTTTTTTTTTTCAATTATCATTATTCCTTTATATTTTCTAAGCACTAACAGCTTCAGTATTTCTAAAAACACATTAGTGTACCTCAGAGGAAGAGGTAGCATAAGGCTTACAAAGACATAATGTATCTAGAAAGCATTAAACTGCAAATACTTCTAGAACTAAGAATCAGTGATGAATACAGAAATAGTCCTGAGCTATGGATTAAGCTAAACAAGTTTGGATAGACACTTTCTAGCAAATGAAAATTTCTGCTAATTAGTTCTACACATTTTTCATATGCTTTTTTGTCCACCTAAATTTTACAGATTAATTAATTTGTTGTCACAGTTTAGGGTCAGGCAGCCCCTTAGACCCATAAGAGACTCTCTCTGTTAACCCCTCTCCCTCCCCAAAGGGGAAGAGAATGAGAATAAGGGAGAGAGACTTATCAATTAGAAAAAGAAACTAGAACAGTTTTAATGAAAATAATAATAAAAATGGAACATATACAAATATATACAAAACCAGTATCAAACTCAACCCCCTCCAATTGTAATTACATCACAGTCACCACTGATGCTGTGGAGCAGGCACTGGGAGGTCCCAAACTGGGCCCAGCAGCATATGGAAACTGTGTTCAGAAGCTGGATTCTGGTACCAGATTCAGGAACACACAGATTGGGATCAAATCAGAACAGACAGTCCTCCTCAGAAGAAACAGGAAGAGGACCCAAGCCAAGCCGAGCAAAGCTGTCAAAGCAGGCCAACAGGGCAAAGAGGTGGGTCGAGACCTTTGGGATCCCTCAGCTTTATAATGAATATGACATCTATGGGATGGAATACCTCATTAGTCAGTTTAGGGTAACCTGTCCTGTCTGTTCCCCTCTGCAGGTGCAGCCTTTCACTTTTCTGCACCGCCCGCAATATGGTACACAAGATCCAGTAGTGGCCTTGGTCTGCATGCCAATCCTCAGTAGAAACTCTAAACACTAGGTGTGATCACTTCTAGAAGCAGACACTACCTGTAAAAACATGCTGCTAATTTCAGAAAGTGCAGTTAGTTAGAAGAACTTATCTGGAAAGTAAAATCACTGAACAGAATTAGTTCTGTTGTCACTCAAACCAGGACATTTGCTTATTATTCAGACTGAACTTCAGCCGAGCTCTTTTTTACATACAAACGGACATTGTTCATACTAATGTCAGACACAATCAAGTGTAAGGAGAGCTATGTATCTCCTGTATATCCATGAGATGAGGTCATGTTATCTGACCTTTTTCCCATCATATGTTGAAAAAAAACAAGGAGGAAAAAAAAAAAAAAAAAAAAGACCTGAAAAAACACCACCAAGTGAGAAACCTGGCTGTGGTAAGTACAGTTGCTCAGCACTCCTTTTTGACTTACTCTGCAGGGCTTCTTTTCCCATCCTGCATACTAGTCTTAATGGGCTTGTCTGAGAGGCTTGAAATTAGACTAAGAGGTTCTGCAACTTACTCTGACCTTGCACTCCAGGTAGTTACAGATGAAGGCAAATAGAATCTGATCTCCAAGTTTCATCTCCCATGTTTCCTATTCTTTGTGCTCTTTCAGAAATTCATCTCACAGAGGTTTCAAATGTCCTGCCTCATTATTAGCAAATATCTACCACACAGCAACTGTTCTCACATTCTGAAAATGCCTTAGGTCCTCTACCCTCTGACAACACACCATGTGGAGCTACTTTTTTTTTTTTTCTTTTGCCTTGTTAGGAAGTTATTGATTGCTAGTTGCACTTTGTAGTGGATGGCTTTCCATTGCCCACACTTGCATTCCTTTTGTATTTTAGCTTCTATTTCTTCTCTTTCCACTGATACTGTTACAATGTGTATCTGGTGTGAAGGTCAACATACTTTGCTGGACACTGCCTCAGTAATCTATTTTCACACTTCCTTGACTAAGTCCTTGTAGTCCAGAGTTTTTTCAACTTATTGTCAGAATATCATGATAAACAATTCCTACAATCTTTTTAGTTATGTTATTGCTATTTGGTTAGCACTTCCTCCCAAAATTTACCCATTTGTTTCATCACTGTTAAAAATGTTTGTTAAAAATCATTGCTTTTTAGAGACATTCTTCCAATTTTGGCATGAGCTTAAGCATAAAGTAATTGAAAAATTCCCTTTGCTTAGAGAATTCCCCTTGTGGCATTTCCAGCCTACATGATTAAGGCTGTTGAGTAAAACCACTCAATATATTCCAGCCCACAAAGAAATGAGCTGACATCTCTTCAGGTTACTAAATTTGCTAATATGTGTGTCATGATGTGAGCTGTACAATGCAATTAATAAGCTCAGATCAACAACAAAAAAGCGCAAATATGCAATAAGGAAACTGCAGATTTGACTGCAAGTTTTTTCAAGATCACTGACTAGCTGAGAGTCTTCTCCAGGTTTTCTATGTTGAGGTTCAGGTTTACAGCACACAAACTTAAAAAAGGCAGATTACATTGTCCAGAACTGCTACAGAATACCTGTACTGCCCAAGAGATGAATAAGATGGTAGAACAGGAATCCTAGAGATGGAGACCTTGGGCTGTCCATGAATATATTTTGAAATTATCTTCTGTTTCAGACTGAATTTATCTACCTTTAAGATTATCTTGACCCTTTGTTAAAACCTGTCCAAAATAGCCTTATTTCATTTAATGCAAGGTGAGGAGATGGTTTCAAATGTAAAGGTCTATTATCTATAAGTTAAAGTGCAACAAAGGACATCAGTGCTGAGGTTTTTTTAAAACTTAGTAATGTAGGGTCCATACCTTCCAGTTTAGCTGTCTCCAGTTACACAAGAAGCAGTTAGTGCATTAACTCCTTAAAACAGAATTTCAATGACGTTTATTACTTTCAGCAGACACACTGAACTGATTAAATTCACAAGCTATAGAAATGGTTTCTGACAGCTAGTAGCTATACACTAGAAAGACAAAAGCTTGTTAGAAATGAACACTAAAGAAATACAAACTGATAGCAAAAGGACTTTTGCTGATCTAGAAAACACGGACTTGAGTCTTTCTCCTGTACAAAGCTAGAATAAACTGCTTGAAATTTTCATATTAAAGGAGCTTCCTGTCTTTCAGGCTTTGTAAGTTTGACCAGTGTGCAACAGATCTGAATGTATAAGCCACTTAAAGATTTCACAAGAACACAGAAACAATAATTTTGTTCTTTAATAAGTCCCAGGAGAATTCACAGCATGCTTAATTTTCATTTCTGTGTGATTACAAAGACACTGTGGAAAGACAACTCTAAATATAGGTTGTACTCCATTACTAAGCTACTGGTAAGAGATGACCATCAACTGAAACAGAGCCACTTCATAACATAAATCAAAATGCTCAGTATGACCAAAACACTAAAATCACAGGAGAAGAGAGCAAGTAAATTGTATATATATAAAATTGGCATTGTTGTGTCAGTCCAAGAGGGACTGAGTGAGTATGCATAATGGCATGTCAAAGCTACATATGTATCATCAACCAGTTATGCTTCAGAATGCTCATACATAACCTGGTGTACAAAGAAGCACATTTAAGTTAACTAGAATTTATGTTAAGTGAAAAAAAACTATGTTTTGAGGTCAGTCTAAAGCAATATTTTAAATCATTTTTCTCCCATATATGATCTCCTGCAATTAAGCACCATCTTGTGATTTATTTAAGCTGATAAATGGTTTTGTAGTCTTTAATATAACAGAAGTCATGTAACTTTTTAAGCACAGTGATTCTGGTTACTACTTTTTTTTCCATTCTTTGTTTTCATGGAAAGAGTTTTGCTGAGCAGAAGGTAAATAAACCACATGATTAACAATAGCATGAAATACCTTATATATTATTTTTGGAGCAAGTACTTAGAAATGCTGGATTCAGCATTTACCACAGTTGCCATTACCACATTCACACAGCTTTCCCCAAAAACAATTACACAGAGAATGGCTTTATCTTGTTTAAACCTAGTAGGCAAAAAATGGGTGGTGAAAGAAAGAAATTCCATGAAAATTTTCTAGGCGAGCAAACAGTACAGTGCAATAAAGAAAAAAAAACCAAACACAATATCTAAAGCAAATCAAGGCAAAATGCAGTTAAAAAAAAATAGGTAGGCAGCAAACATGCCCTTCCTTCTTATTGGTCATTTCAAAAGTAATATAACATTTAGGTTAAGTGGCTTAGAAACTTTCAAACTTTCATGATTCCACTAAAAAAGTAGGGAAAAAAATACACTTACATAGGTAACTTTTTTTTTCCTCTCCTCATATCACACACTTGGAAGAAAAACACTGTTACGCTGTTCCAAATTAAAACAAACGAAAAAAAAAAAAAAAAACCAAACCCAAAACAAAACAAAGCAAAGCATGAATGAAAAGTGAATCTTAACAGCAGTAGTCCACATCATCTCCAACTCTGAGGGCTCCCATCT
>JAAGNO010012871.1:10820-91998 GCA_033439905.1 Ceryle rudis | reverse complement strand
GAGGCTCCAGTGGCGGTAACGCGGGGCCGCGTGGCAATGGGCTGATCCCCAGCCCGGCTCATAGCGCCCACTGTAGCCTCTACAGGACGCGGACCCTGCAGGCTCTCAGCTCGGAGAAGAAAGCCCGGAAAGCCCGTTTCTACCGCAACGGGGACAGGTACTTCAAGGGCTTGGTGTACGCCATCTCCACCGACCGCTTTCGCTCTTTTGATGCTCTACTCGTTGAACTCACCCGGTCGCTGTCGGACAACGTGAACCTGCCCCAGGGTGTCCGCACCATCTATACTATCGATGGCAGCAAGAAGCTCACCAGCCTGGACGAGCTGGTGGAAGGTGAGGGGGGGCTTTACTGGGCCAGAGGCGAGCAGGGTTCAGGCTGTGGGAGGTTCTGCCCTGGAATGTCGATGTCCAGCAAGATGTGGCATGAGCTCTGGAGGTGGGTTGCAGGCTCTCCCTGGGGTGGGCTTCCCTCTCTCTAGCTTGATAAAAGCTGAGCTAGGTGGCCTTGCTGAAAATCGTCAACTATGGAGCCCGTGAGGTCAAGTGGGCCGGGGTTGCCACCTGCTGTGAGGTGCAGTGGGACTCATTTTCCCACTGTGGACTGTCTGTTGCTTCTGTCACCCGGAGGAGTGCTGTCTGCATGCGTGAGGGTTGACTTTAATAGTAGTTAAACAGCAGGTATTCTTGTCATCCGCAAAAGCCGTAGTAAAGTTCTTGGCTTCCTTTCAGTCATCACCATTTGGGAGAAAGGAAAATGCTGTAATTTGGTTTTCTAACAGTTTTTATGCTGTCACTGATGCCTCACAGTGGCTTAAGCTTTCAGAGAAAAAGCCTTCGTGCTGTGAAAAGTGATATTTATACCATAGCACTTATTAAAACAAATGGGTGTAAAGTCTTATTTTCAAATGTGACTAGAAGTCACATTCACAGAGGGAATTATCTACCTTGTCAGACTTCCAGAAGCATTTTATAGAATCAGCTGCTTTTCAGAATTGTCCATAAAGTAGCTTTTGACAATGGGACTTAGCTGCTGAGGTTATGTAGACCTTGCAAGTCTGAGCAGAGCAGCACTTGACTGCATCTGATAAAGGGGCCAGAAATACTTTTTTTCTAAATGAAACATATGCCTCTTGTTTGTAGGGAATGGTAGCTACCAGAACATGGAGCAGAATTCTTCCATGTTCTCTCATGATGTCTTGAAGTACAGTTTAAACTCAGCATTACATGAATCAGCCTTCCAGATGTGTTGGTTATTTGGTGCAATCTGTGAAGTTCATAATCTATTTGCACTTGATGCTCCTCCTCAGGTATCCAACACCCCAACCACTGTGGTCATCCACCCAGTGACTATATGCCAGGTGATGGCTGATGTGTGTAAATGAAGAGGTACCATTTGTAGGTGTTCTAATGGCCCCTCCTTTTTGGGCTTTCAGCTGTGTATCCTTTAGGCATTGATTTGGAAACTTACCTTTTCATAGCAGTGCTGAATCACACCTGGAGAATTGGATGAGAAAGGGAACAGGAAGACCTTTGTATAATCCACCAGTAAAGGCACTTGGAGTTAAGAACCTGCTATTCCAGAACATGCAAGAGGGAGGGAGAAGCTGCAGTATTTGCTGCATCAAGGGGTCTCACTCAAAAATGTGAAAGTGCACTTTATAATAGTAACATAGTGCCTGAGGACTTGCTTCATCATATGATCTACCATAAGACTGTTCCACAGTCAAAACAGAGGAAATGCAAAATGATTGTGGAGTGAAAGGTCAGACTGGTAATAAAATAAATCTGAAATCAACTCAAAAATCTTCTGTGATTAGAGAAGGCCCCCCCAACAAACCAACAAAACCAAAAAAACCCACCATCCTCCCAAGATATACTGGAATGGGCATGGTAGAGAAAGGAGATGAAGTGAAAATTGGATAAACTAATGATAACTTGGGGTGACTTTTGAGGTGTTGCAGAAGAAATGATGTTATGTCTTAAAGACAAAATGACTTGGCTGGGCAACAGTACTAATGTGGTGTATGCTCTCACAACTCTATTTAATAACTGTAAGCAAAAACTTACTTCCTGTCTCTTAAAATAGTCACTGAAAGAGTGGCCATTGTCATTGCTTTTCACTGGAAGAATAAAGGAAAACAAATGTCACAGTTGAAATGCCACTTCCAGAAAATAAAAGGAAGGGGAAAAGAGTCCCAATTACTTACTCATCTCTCCATGACTAATAGAACTCTTAGGAATCTTAAGAAAATCCTATAGCATCATAATTGGATTAGTATGTTCTCCAATTAGCATGCCAAAAACTGTGCCAGTATAAGTCTAATCACCATACAGAGAAAGGGAAGCATATACAGGGGTGGGAAGCAAGCTGCTAGCAAGTAGTGAACCCATCATTCCTTGAAATTATCTGAGCTCTTTGCCAGCTTTTTGTTCTTGGGATGCTGGGAGAGGATCTGGTTTGCTTTTATTTTCTTTATTTCTGTAGTTCCAGCACAGCAAGCTTGAATTGCTGCTCTAGAATAAAAACTTGAATATTGATGATATCCTAAAGCTTGGAACTGCAGTAGCACCATGAGTGATGGTTTGTTGTATTGCTTTTTAACTTTCAGAAAGGAAAATAACAGTGAAGTGCCGTTGTGTATGACAGCTATGGGCTGAACACAGCTACTTGATGCAATACCTAGTTGTTAGTCTGTTTTCACATGATCAGTGTTGAACGAGTACATGGAATGTCAGCAGTTCAGGGTCAGTAGTGGTCAGTCTATGAAGTGAGCAGAAGGTGAGTGCTCAGCCATCTCTTGCCAAGCCAGCGTGATCTGCATTAAACCTGCCTCAGCTCAAGCCTGTGCGTGCAGCTCTTGGACCTTTTCATGCCCCAGTGCAGGCAAGCTCTTTAAGGTCTATTTGCTGCTTATCAGGGTAGTATCTGTCTGGGGTATAAAAGCTGGTAGTATCAAATTCTCTATCATAGTAGTCCAGACTAGCTGAATTGAGTCACTGGTGAATGCTTCTTTGGTTTTGGCTGTATTTGACAATTTGTTTCCCATTTATCATTTTAAGAGGAAAATAAGTAATGCACAAACATACTGTAGATTTCAAATATTACTGTTACAGGTTGAGTGAGTTAAAAATTTGACCAGATCATGTTTATTATTCAGAAATTGACAAAATTGATTTAAAGCATATTACTATACTGAACTCCATATGACAGTCAAAAAACCACGCTCTGCTGGACCAGCCTTAGGCAAATATAATTTATATTCCCAGCCCCTGTAGATTAGGGAGCATTATGGCTTATCAGTTTGACAGTTTTCATTGTTTTCTTAGAATGGGAAGAGTAAAGAATTTCCTTGTTTGAGCAGATGGGTCCAGAGAGGGCATGAGGATTGGGAATATTAGGACTTTTGAAGTGTTCATTCTCTCAGCGTTTCTATCAGACATTACACTACTCCTTACTTTTTGAATGGGAGATTTCATATGTACTTTTATATTTTCCTTTCAATAGCAATAATGGAACAATAGTTTCATTTTTATTCTTTACCAAAGTTAACTAATTAAGTATTTATCTAAATCCTTCAGTTTTCTTTAAAAAAGTAAGCTTCCTAAAGCATGACACAATGGTAATAGTAAGAACTGTGAAGTTCTGTAGTGCTGAGGTTTGTGTTTTACATTGATGTCAGTCGTTGATGCTCTGTCTTGCTATCCTGTGCTTTCATTGTCTTGGTAGTGAAAGATGGGGAGAGTCCTTATTGTTAAGGTCTCCTGCAAAGTTGGGAGATATTCTTGCATTTAGGGAGAGGAAACTAAATGTAGATTCTATTAATGGCAAGAAAAGTAATGTTGATTTGGCATGTACTAGGGAATTTTTCTAGTTCCCTAGGTAGGAAGCATTGCTAAGAGTCTTTGTTCAACTACAATGCTTAATTAATACAGCTCTTTATAACGTGTTGTGCAGACAATGAAGGAGCACCTGTAGGGAAGTCTTTGGGCAGGAGGTGGGAAGGTTCTGAGCAAGGCAGTCCTTATACATGGCTAGGACATGTAGCACAGGACGGTATCTGCTTTAAAGAAGTAGACTCTACCACACTAATACAGAGTAAAAGAATGGTTTTTGAAATATGCTATTGAACAATCCAACTATTTTCTGCCTTAGATCATTTTTATTTGTTGCTGCCTGTTTGATTTTAATCCTGTTTAAGTACCTGTGATTCTAGGTGGTGCACACTGTGATATTAGGTCAAGAACATATTTTCTCTTGTCAGGGCAAGCAGAGAGTAACACCAAGTAGACAGTTTGTATTTTACTTCTTCCAGAAGGTATGATTACCTTCCTGTGCTAAAGCTGTAATGCTTTAGAAAGAGGCAAATGTAGCAGGTTTAACATGAAGGGGAAAAAGGAAAGCTAAAAGAAGGACTAAAAAACCATTAAAAGCATGTATCTCCAAATATATGTTTAAATCACAGTACTTACACAGTAATGGACTAGTGGGGTGTGGATGTGAAATACGGACGTAATCATTAGTTAACTTCTTATCCAGGCAAAATAAAACAGTTCTACCACAGTGCAAGTCCTGGTTTCAGGGACTAGATTAATACAATTTACCTGAAAAGAGTTATTTACTTACTGTGGAGGAGGCACATGGTATTATGCAGATTTGATACCAGTGGTCTTAACTGTCTTCTGAATGCTTTTACCCTGCCTGAGCAGGCTGTTGGACCAGATGACATGCAGGGGTCCTTTCCAATCTCAACTGATCTGTGATTCTGTGAAAGCTTGTAGAAAGCTGTCATCTGAGCATCCTGACTAAATAAAGCCAAAAGAGAACTCGGAGCAGTTAGTCAACTGCTAAAATCCAGGTTGTCATCCAAAGTTTTCAAAAGTGCCCGAGGAACTTACATATGCTGTACATGAGGAAAGATTGTGAATTATACAGAGTTATTGGAGGTAATGTGAAAGTGCAGGAATCGTAAGAAACTGACGAGGAAGGAAGTACTGTAAAAGAAAGGAAGGAGAGAGATAGAAATAACCTAATCTTTCAGAAAAGGGGTGGTTTTATTTTTAGATCAGTATGTTTATACATGCTGTAAATACACTGTTCTGGAAATCTGCTTGGCTTTGTGCTGCAGAACACAAAAAGGGTATTCTCCTGAGATCCCTAAATTTTAGAAAGATAGCAGTCCTAATAACTACTATGCTATACTGAATAAGCAGCTTTTGGCACACTTGAAACTCATGAATTCCACCAAAAGAAGCTGCAGAATGTGAGATGGATAGATGAAATGAAAGCTGCCCTGTCCTATGTACTTCACAGGAGAACACACGCTTAAAAAATATGGAGACTAATGGTTTACTTTCTGTAGGGATATTTTTACCCATGTCAGCTGTATCATTCTCTGATGCAACATGTTACTCAAAACCATGATACTTTACGTGACTTGCAGGAGATGGTAGTTAAAGTTTGTTAACATCTTGCAAAAAGCAAAACTAAAAACCTTGTTCAGAGACTTTTGTTTCAAATATCCCAACTCGGGATTTTTGAGTGTTGTACAATTAATTTCTTCCTTACGTTAACCCACTGCATAGTGTATCCAAGTGTGCATCCACCGCTGTTTTTTAACCTAATGCTAAGGAAAATATCTACAAGTCTTTCTTTAGTAGCCTCTGTTTTTAAGGGCAAAATGTCTGAAGGTTTTAAGCTGTTTGTTAAATGCCTAGCAGTGGTCTTCAGCTCACAAAACATGTGCTGTGAAGAACCCCAAGTTGTCAGGCAGCTGTGTTTCCTCAAAACTGCACATAGCTGAAAGTGATGTACACTTGTGATGCAAAAGGGCAAGATATATCCTTCTTTTTCTATCTCCAGTGAAGAAACAGATGTCAAAAGAAAACCTTTGTAGATGAGTTTTTAAATAAACAAAACAGTATTTAGGCTACTGATGGTTTCTGGCTTTTTATCAGTCAGGTTGACCAATGTCATCTTGTTTTCTTTTTTATCCATTCTCTATGTTCTTCACTTGTATTTTACACTGTTGTGATGGAATGGCAAGCATTATGTTTAGAATCTTAGCTCTCTGAAACGGGAATCCTTCTGCAATGTGCTTAAACTGTGTACACAGTGCACACAGAAGTCTTGCTTTGTGGATATTGGTTATTAATGCAGTACAGGTAAATTATTTAGAGGCAGGTAATGTTTCCTTGTTAATAGGCAATGTTTCATGTCTTCTAGCTGTTATTCTACTGTTAATATGACATAAAGAATAAGGATTAAACTTACTTCATTTGTTGATTGTATCGTGACCCAAAATATCAGCAAATATTACTCCTCCTAAGTGAGCATATGCCCCATTTGAGGAATTTTTGGTGGTAGCAGTATTTCTTTGTGGAAGAACAGACACTTAGATCGCTCTGGGTGCAGTCATGAAGCATTGGACGGATGGTGCATATGCTCTGTTGAAATTATAATGCCAATTTATAAGGAGGTTTCATACTTCTGCCAAAACTGCATCCTGGTTAAGCTTTCTGCTGTAGAATAGTTTGGCAGGATTCAGAGTGCCAGCTGTAACGTAAGTCTTGAATAATTATTTTTTTCTTTTGCATTTAAGTATCGCTTAATAGATCTTTCTACCTAATTAGTCTATATTTACTTCTTTGCCTACAAATATCAATTTAATATTAGTGACTAACTTCATGATCTGGTCTGGAAACTAGGGAGCTGATTCATGCTAATGCTGTAAAATAAAGACATAGTATTTGTTTCCAGTAGTGTAATTGCTATGACTGTGTACCAGTTAAGACTAGTATGCATTAGCTTTAAAGTCTTTCAAGACTGTGAATGGATAATGGGTCTTCAAACAATAAAATTGACCATATCAAAGGCAGCAATGTAAACACTTTAAGTATTGTTTTATGCCTATTTGTAGAGTTGTGTCAACTTTCTAGGGCTGGTGGATGTACAAATTACCAAACAAAAAAAAAGAAAAAAGCTACAGCCTGATCAAAATGCCACTGAAGTCTCAGAAAAGATTTTCATAATAATTGAATATTTAGGTTAGACATGTGCAAATCTCATGCAAGGCAGTTAGTGAATGTCAGACTTATTTATGTGTGTGATTTTAACTGTAAAGTTATACATTACTTTGTTAACAGTGTTTGAAATCAATCTGAGTAGTTTAAACCTCCCCAAAATTAAGAGCTCAATGTTACATTTTACAAATATTGGTTTTCTGGGAGAGTTTGGAGATGAGCAGAAGCGTGTATTTGTATATGAATTAATCCCAAGCAAATTTAAAATCAGGTCATACATTAAAGCTGTGAGCACATAGTATTATACTTTCTGGTTTTTACCTATAAGATACAACATAAGAGAGAGGTAATACTCTTACAAATTACTTGATGTTTCTTCTAAAAAGACGTGTATAAATGCATTTCTACTTTAGAGGATGGCTAAAATAACAATGTAAACAATAGCACAGTGTTCAAAAACTAATGCCTGGTTTCTTAGGCATGTTTTTTGAATACACCATCCTGTAGGAAAGCTTCCTGTAGTGAACTTTATAGGTGTTCCTTAAATATTTTCTTCTGCTGAATAATGAATTTTATATCCCTCTTAAACCGAACAAATCAATGTTTAACTCATTCCTAGAAAAATCATTCTTTATGCAGAAAGCAGCAATTGGTTTCCCAAATAGATTCTGTTTCTAGCAGGTTTTTTTGGTATTTTGCAAGGTTCTTAGTAGAACTTAGAAACTCTGGGTGAATTCCTGGCTGTGCTGAAATCATTAGCAGTTTAAGTAATTTCAATAGAGTAAAATCATCATCCTTTTATGTCATGAGCCAAGCAGGTCACTCAGTGCACATGTTTTCTCACTTGCAGTCCTTGCTCTGATCCTGCCATACGTGCCTGCCTTGCAGGTTTAGTAGTAAAATCTGCTTTACATGTATAACCTGTGTTACTCAGTTTAGGCTATATGACTGGTATAAGAAAGCAGGTGTGGGATTTAAAACGCTTACTAAACACTCTGTAATATACTACAGTTCTCAAGTAATTAATCATTCCTTTATCTGCCAATTATAAGAAAATTTGTGATCAGTTTTACAAGACACTTTTTTTAAAAGCTAAAATAATTTGTGCTTCAGTTTCAGGTTTGGCTAAATGCAGTTTGAAACAAGTTATTTGAAATTTGTTGTTTTAAGGTATTACATTGTTTTAAGTTGAAAGCATTTCCTTTTCTTTTTTATCAGAAAAATAAAACTAAGGACTCTGCTTATAATAAAAGAAATAATAAGAAATCTGTTGTAAATGGGCATTGCAAACTACTCAGAAAATCAAGAAATTATTTTATTCATGCACCAAGCAAGGGAACCAGGAGAAGGCAAAGTTTTACAATGCTAATTTCAAGAAATAAAAATCCTTTTGGATTAATACTGACTAAATTTTATAATGGGTCAATTTCTGCTGTTCTAAAGGGTGTTGTATTACAGCTCTGATGGATAGTAGTAGATCACATTCTATGATAGCAGAAACGTAACACATCTGTTATGATGTGTCCATAAAAGATAATGCTGATATTGAGACTCTTCTACGGTAAATCCTCTAACAAAGGGACCTTTTGTTCTTTACCTGTACTTCTTCATGTAAAGCAAGCAATTTATTTCCAGTTGGAGAGCTTGTTTCTGAATAGCCTTAATTTTGAGGTGTTTTTGTGTTTTGCTTTAACTTTGTCAATTTAAGCGTCAGCCCTTTGGTTTAACTGAATAGTCTGGTGTGCATTTGTTGTTTGCTCTTTTTTCAAAGATCTAGGAAGTGCATTCTTTTTGAGTTTGAAATCATTCTGAGTATAGTCAATGCTGGTGAGTTTTGAGGTAACTTGTTGTGCTGATTGCTATAATTTAATGCTCTTACAGTTGAATGGGCTGTACCAAAGAGGTTACTCTGAAGTGGTAAGTGACTTCATGTACTGAAGCTTACGTAAATTCTTTTGAGATGCTAGGGACACAGTGTGTTTGGAAAGGTATTCTCATGTATAGGATGCTGTCAAATTTATTTATATATGAAGTAGTATCAGAGGATAATTAAACAGTTCCGAAGTCTTATGCAGATCAATAAAATTCAGAGGAAGAGGGCAGAGACTTTCCAAATTTGAATGCCTAATATTATACATTTTACCCTTTTTTCTGTTTGTTTTGTCTGTTTGTTTGTTTTTTTTAAACACTGGTCTTTTGAAACCACTTTGAGAGTATTGCTTGGGTGGAAAGCTCTGATAATTTACAGTCTTCAATTTAAAATGGCCTGGAGTTGAAATACAGGAAAATCACTCCTGAAAAATGTCACACTTTTTTTTTTCAAATTGACAAAATAGCTACAACCCCCCTTAAATTATGAAAATGTCATCTTCTTTTTCAGGTGAAAGTTATGTATGTGCATCCAATGAACCGTATCGCAAAGTTGATTACACCAAGAATGTCAATCCAAACTGGTGTGTGAACATAAGGACTGGGTCTGCTCGATCCTTGACATCTCTGACGTCCACAAAGAGTGAAGTGAAGGAGAATAAAGATTTCATTAAACCCAAGTTAGTGACTGTTATTAGAAGTGGAGTGAAACCACGGAAAGCTGTGAGAATTCTGCTGAATAAGAAGACTGCTCACTCCTTTGAACAGGTCTTGACTGACATCACAGAAGCCATTAAGTTAGATTCGGGTGTAGTCAAGAGACTTTGTACGCTGGATGGAAAGCAGGTAGGAGAATAAATTGCTGTGATCATCTAATAATTATGATTTAATCTAAGCTTCCTTGTTTTCATAACTTGTATTGTTACTATATGCTTTAACCTGCTTCTGAATAAAGACAGTTTCTTAAGGCAACTCTTAAAATTTGTATTGAAATATTGATATCTACCAAAAAAACCTCAATTTTGTATTGTACAAAAGAAGTTGACTGCTCTACATTTTAAGTTTAAAAATAATACCTTTTTCTGTGTACTAGCTCCATTGCATTTTCTAAAGAAGTGACAGTTGATTAAGTAATACAGTTAATTCTAAAGCAAATGTTAAAATACATGTGTTTTCAGAAGCAGAGTCATGTTTTCAGCCTGCTACATAGTCCCGACTGGTATAAGAAAAATAGTGCTGTCTCCTTCCATTTCACTTCCACTTGCTATTTAACTAGCAAAAGGACTGAAGTGCCTTTCTGGAGTTAGTAACTGACATGATCTAAGGATTTGATCTGAAATTAATAATTCTGGGGTGGTGATCATGGCTTTGCAACTTCCTTTTGCTTTTACCATTTTTACCATTGCAAAAACATGCTGCCAGGATTAATGATGTGGTAGGTCTTTTATTCTCACTCGGAAATAGAAAGGAGTGGCCTGCAGAATGTTCTGTTGCAGGGAGTTCGAGCATCAGGAATACATTTGCTGTTGATCACTCAGGTTAATGACTCAGCCCTTCATGGGACAAGACTTTGATACTTGATACTGATTGTGGAACTTTAGCAGCACTGTGGCTTCAGTAATAGCAACACAGGCTGCAAAATAGATCACATTAAGTATCAGGTACCTGGTCTGTTGTGTTGTTGACTACACACTAGGATCTTTGCTCATTCAATAGGGGGTTTGTGCATGTTTTGCATACCTATATATTTGCATGAACTATTCGTAAAAGTTTTGGTGTGTTCAGACAGATGTGGGAATTTTTATTGTCAAGCTTTTTAGAATGCTCGTAATCCTATAGACAGCTTAAAAAGCACTCTTTTTGTGGTTGAAAGTTGCTAGCAAACATATTGCAGAACAAGTGCACTTAGATTGTCTCAAGATGAAGTCCTGCTCTGTGGTTGTGTTCTGTGTGCTGTGGATACAATTTTTATAGCTATTTGAAAAGAACTTCTGTCTCTTGGTATTAAATAGGCAAATACATCACTAAGGGCCTTGGTTTCCAGTATTTGGTGGCACTCTAAATTTAGTTCTTCTAATAAGTTTGATTTTTCATGACATGTGTTAGCATCATTTGTTAAGAGAGAATCCTTTCTAGGAACAGCCAAAATGTGGTATAGCCATCCTTAGTTTAATTCAGAATAAAACAACTTTGAGGGTATTTATTATACTGTAATTAGACTCTTCTGTGCATGAAGTTTTCTGTCTCAGATAAGGTGATTTTAATCTTCTCAAGTAAGAAGAGTCAGGAAAGGAAACTGCAAAAACTGGAACTCTCAGTTCAGATTCACCTCTTCTATTGCATTGTTAATACAGTAGAAACTCACTGGTCTGCATTGATTTGGAAGATGCAGTAGTGCATCAGGGATCAATATAATTAATTAACATTACATCTTGCATGTATTGCTTGCATGTTACTGTCACCGTGGTGGATGATGGCTGTCTTTAGTTCATAATGAGGATGACCAATCATTGGTGATGCTTCAAGAGAAGGATAAGATTTCTAATTGCTGCAGTAGCTCCTCCTGCCTTTCTATGGTAAAAGCAATATTCAGACTTGAACTGCAGATGTAGATGTTCTTAAGCAGGTCTGAGAAATCCCCCATTGCTGACAGCCTGCAAATGGCTCTTCCTTACAACTGCCTCTGTGTAAACTGTTTCAGCATTAGCAGTGCGTAAGTGTGGAGACCTCCTCTTTGGAAGAAAGGTATTTTGCTTTTCCACAGGCTTCGGGAATGAGCCTTTGCTTGCACAACCATAGTGTAATTGTGATTTAAGTGGTCCTGGGATATAGTGCCCCAGAGAGAAGGCTTTAAACACCCTGATAATGAAAGCCTCCTCCTGCTTATTCGGGAGGACAGAGACTTCTGGGGTTTAATTTGTTTGTTTCTTTTTCCCCAAAGTGAAGGGCTGACCCCAGTGTGAGGTAATAGAGATTTTTATTTTTTTTCTTGTTTCTTTGTTTGTTCATTGCTGGTATATGTAGAAGTTGGTGCCCAAGGGCTTTGTGGAGTTTGGCAAATGCAGAGTTGCTTTGCTGCCAGTTACCAATTGGTGGAAATTTCTGAGCCTATTTTCTCTAATGTAGTAATTGCTTATTCTTCTGAATCTGCTACGGAGGCAGATCTTTTATGTTCATTGTAGTGTTGGCACAGCTTGAAAGGCGACCATTAAAAAAAAAAAAAAGCTTTTTGTAAATGTCTATGTTCTTCTAAATGTAGCTCTTGTGTTTCTCAGGGTTTTGTTTTCTTCTTTTCCCTGCTCCTTCATATTTTTGTCTCCGAGGAAATATATATGTTTTGCAGGTTTTGTAAATGAGTAGGTTTAGGTTGTATTTTCTGTTTAATGAGGAACTGATGCTTAAATTCAGGTGTATAAAAAATTGCATGTGTAAAATTTGTATCCTTTTATTGGGGAATGTGATGTTCTGTTAACTTAGGGGACGATTTTTGTTTTCCAGTAGAACTATTTAACATATGTAGTAAGAATTGATCATGAAACCAATGACCTACAAAGAAATCTTTTTAATTTTAAGCAGTAAAACAGAAAGGATGGCCTCAAAATTGTTTTTATATACTTTCTGAATTCTTTATTCGTGACTGTAGCAACAAATTGATGATAATAGTAACAGAGAGAATAACATCCATGCCAGATATTTTCCTTGATTATTGTGTATGAATACAGACAGTTATCTAGGTTTTAACTGTAAGATTTTGTAATGTTTTCAAGGTTTCCTTTATCTTCAGTTCCAATACGGGTGAGGTAACAGCACAGTAGTGTTTTTTAGCCTCAAATATAGAATTATTTTTTAACTCCATTGATACAAGGTTGGCTTTTAAGCTGGTGAGTAACCAACTTTTTTTTTTTTTTTTTACCTCCCAAGACTTTTGTGATGGTTTCTATGAGGGGGAAAAAAAAAAATCCTGTAAAAGCAACTAGGCTTTAACTTTGCATTGCAGGCTTTGCTATTCCAGTCTTTGTGCTTCTGACATTGAGGTTTGCCTAATATATTTGCTTGACCAAAGTGTTTTCCTTAGTTGGCTGTTTTTCTGTCACTATCCTACTGTGAAGCAAGGTCAGTCAGACTGAAACTTCTCCAGTTGGGAAGTTAACTCTTTATTATCTTGGAATGGAGGGTTTCCAACTTGCTCAACTTTGGTCATTGTGAAGTGTGAGGTAGCAACTTAATGGTAAATTGCCTGCGCTGATTGCTTAAAAGAATATAAGGGAGGGGTGGAATTATATGTAAGAAACTCGGAAAAAGCCATAGAGAGCCCTGAAGCAAAAGAAAATGAAATCTTCAGTCCAAGAAGTTAGTAATTTTTTAAGCTTGCATTGTGTTGCCATTTCATGGATTAATATCCATAGTAGGATTGAAAAAGTGGATGGATGAGCCACCTTTTCAATACTCCATTCCTAAAACAGTGAGAACATACCACAAATAGGTCTTATTTTAAAGGTCTTTTTTAATGGGCCACAGGTATGTTTGCTATCTCTGAACCAAAACTCCCTAATTTTCTGTTAATGGTTTTTCATAAAGATGCTTATTAAACATAAATGGGTAACTGAAGAAAACCAGATATTACATTTGGTAGTATTCATCAGACTCATCATGCTGCCTTCTCAGTCATGCAATGACAGCAGCAAGAGACAAGAGATAGCAAAGAATAAAGGCAGCAAGCCTTCAAGGGGATAATCGGAAAAAAAACTAGCAGCAAAGAAAAACGAAATAATTCTGTGTCTTCCCTGTGTTTAGGAAAAGAAATAACAGGGTTAAAGTTAGTCAGATGTGGTGGAACTCGGTTGTAAGTAGTCACTGTAAAATTAAGATTAATGATGAGGTGATTTTTGTTGGAGCAGATCAATGGGATTTAACAGTCTCTGAGGTTATGAAAAATTTTGTGTGTTTAATTTTGAGTGTTTTTATTAACTGAAGACTATTTGCTATTTTGGAAGAGCTGTTGAGCTACAGTAACAAAAATCTGAATTCCAGTTAACATTAAAATGTGCATGTATACACACCTGCATCCTACAGAGATACATACAGCAGGATTTATAGTTAGAGTAAGTTTTATCCCAGTGCTAGCAAACCTCTTCTAATATTTGATGTGGAACATGATTTAGGGGAAGTTGGGCTTGTACTAGAGGTTAGAATTATTTCAGGGAGCAGTTGCAGAGAGATGTCTGTCTAGTCTGTGGTATACAAATCTTGCAAGTCTAAGGAAAACAAAAGAATTAAAGGGGCCCTAATTTTGAGGGAGTCTGTATGACAGGAAATAAATTTATCCATGGACACTGTTATGTGATATTTTTGTTCAGACTTCCAATCAGTATGCTCAGAACTGCAAACCACGGTTGTTTATTGCTAGAAGAAAGGGGGAAATAGAGGAGGAACTAGTGTACTCAAGCAGAGGAGATAATTTTGGCCTCTCTCCATGGACACAGAAATATGTTCATCTGTAGTTATTTATGGAAGGAAGTGCTACATGAAACTAACTGTGCTCTATCATAGATGTAGGACCTGAAAAATACTCTAAATATGAAAATACAGAGATTTTTTTCCAGCTACTAATCTTGTCCTTGAACACTGTCTAAAGTACTTTCATTGCATACAGAGGTGCAAAAGCCACAGACTGTTAATGTGTGGTTTAGGATTTACCCTAGAAAATATTTACATTTTTTATCACAGGTATCAGAGGACCCAATTCCCATTCTGGGGCGGGGGGGGGAGCCAAGCTGATAAGGATTTTTTTTAAAAGGAACAAAATTGTGATGCTTGGTGTTCTACAGGAAAATATTAAAAAATAAAGAGAACCTTGAACATCTAGTGAGTCATTTCAGAAGGGGTTTTTTTTTTTCTTACACTGGAAGTTAATAGAAATGCTGAAGAAGCTTTTCAGCTTTGTTGCACATGCAGAAAAATAAAGGTCATGCCATGTGAAATAGCCACAGTCTAGCACTGCAAAACTTGGCTCTCTGAAACAAAGGTCTTCAGAATTTGTTGGGGTGGGGGAGGGAAGTCTGTGTGTATTATTCTTCCTTTCTGGAGATAAATAACCCAAAATACAGTACAGATAAAATAAGAGAACATATATCTCTTTCTCCCCACAGGGAGATGTGGGGATGTGGTGTAAGGCTACTGAAAATGGAGTGGCTGGGCTCTACTGGGTATGAATTTAATCTTTTTTGGTGAGGAAAGGTTTAAATATGCAATTAGTAATACCGCTATCAAGCTAAACAGGTTGTTAAGGTGGGATGTTAAAATAATACAGTTTTGCTAAAAATTAACACAAAATAAGAGCTTGATGTGGAGCATGGCAACGGAAAGAATTGCTGATATTTTAGCTAAGAGCAAGCATGTGTGTCCTGTTAAAAGTGACGTCCAACTTACTGGAGTCTTTCTGGATCTATAGATAGGATAAATCCTACTGGGTTTTCAGTTTTGTCTGTACACACCAAGAGCTGACAGCACTTCATAAAAATGACATGCTGCACAGTGGGGGAAACAATCACTGCAGAAATAGTGGTGTCACCAGCAGTAACGTTGTATCTTTGTTGATGTATGATTACAATAATTTGAATGCTGAGTTACAGAAATGGTGTGTGTAGCTCTTGGAATAAAAAGGGAGTATGCAGTCATTGTCTGCCATCTGCCATGCTAAAGATTGAATCACATGACTTGGAAACTAAACCTTGGGAATTTGTTGTGTCCCGCTGAGCCTGGCCATTAACAGATAATTAGTCTGGTAAAAATCTTTTGAATTCATTCTGCAGCTGTCATATGCTAGATTAGGATTTGTCACAGGTTCCTCAGTACTTAAAGATATTGGAATTTTTTTTTCCTGTAATTAAATTAGATTACTTTGGTAAACAGCTCTTGCACTATCACATTTAAACATCTAAACTTTTCTTTCCGAAGCCTGATGCACCTTACAGAGTAAAGCTATTTGCCAACCACATGTGAAGGGGTTTCAAAGTTGAGTTTTCTCCATTCCTGCTCATAACACAGTCTATAAAAAGACTTTCTAGTTCTAAGATTTGTCTTTCGGGTTGTCAAGCTGATGGGTCTGTTATAGTAGCTGCTTCTTGGCTGGCTGTAATCAGATTGTCAGTGTCTACTGAAGCAAAAATACTGAAATCTTAAAATATGAACTTTTCTTCTAGCTTTGTAGCAGTTCTTAAGAGAAATGGCATTCTCTTCCACAAGAAATTAGTGGCGGGATACATGAAACAGCTTGTCAGAGAGAGGAAAGGCAATATTCATCTTTAATGTTTAAAATATTGCTAGCTGATTAATTTGCAATGAACCTTAAACACAGTAGTCTGAAGACTCTGAAGGGAAAGTGATGTTGAAGTAATAGCAACACAAGCCAACTTTTAAAAGCAAAAAGCTTCCCAGCACTTAAATGGAACAGTGACCCTGTTTGTGGCTTGAAGTTTGTAAGCTTTGCAGAGAAAGGAGTGGTAGTCAGCGCTTTCAGTGTAGGCAGTGAAAGTCAGTCTTCTTGTAGCACTTCTTTTGTTTACAAAGTCAGCAATCATTTTCTTCTGCTGTGCTTATATGCAGTCTATGCTGTGTTCTTAAATATTTCTTTTGTTCATATTTATTTGATGTTTTATGTACCAATATGTGGCCCAGGGTATCTCTGCAATCATGGAAATGCTTTTGAATAAACTACAATATTTCAGAAGAAAGCAATAAAAATAGAATGTAACTCATAAACTAAATGGCAAGTTAGATTTTTTTGAAGCTGGAGGGTTTGGCATTTTTTGGCTGCCTCTTAGCTGGAACCTCACACTCAACTAGAGAATTCCAGTCTGGGAAAAATTACTGGAAAATAGGCCACTTAGGTATGAAAAATCAAGATGGGTGAGTACCAGCCAGGCAGAATCATCTTTGTAAGTGCTTTGTGAAGGTGCCATTTTCTTGCATGTGGAAAACTTTCAATTTCTCTTTTAAAGAAATCAAGGGTCTGGTTGATTTAAATCTGAGTAAAATTGAACAGGAAAGATGTAAGCATAGATAAGTGGAGTTAGAGTACTTGCCTTATTCTCCCTATATATTGCAAGGAACCCAGTAATACAGACACTTAAGATATGCCTATGTGGTTGTACAGGTGGGCATCTGACAGCAGCTAGCTTTGATGTGTGTAACTTATGGACCTGGAGGTGGTCTATGTATGATCAAACTAGAGAGGGAAAAACATCATATCTAGTTGCTGTCAGGCAGGTTTCTCACACAGCCAAGTATAAACTGCTTTTTGAAGTCGGAAGTATTGTTTCTCCTTTTCTTATAGGCCCTCCTTCCCATCTGTCAGACAGCAAGAAAAACCTTTTAAAATTAGTATTCTTGCCTCTGGCATATTTGCTTTATTATCAAATTTCAGATTTTTGTTTCTCCTTTTCCTGCAGAAATGAAGAGTGACTTTGATGAAGGGCTTTTGATTGAGCAGTTGGGGTTCTACTCATATTGAAATTGAGACATCATGGCTGTATGACTGACTTTTTAGGATTAGCTGTACTAATATATTTCTAATATTCTATTTCTGTGTATTTCTAATCATATATTATGTTTCTAGCATATAGTGCGATATAAACAAAAGTATTCTGAATATTGGTTACTAGGTTTTCCCTCAACCTGGGGCAGTTTTCAGATAGGTTTTGATTCAAGTTCTTTCTTGCAGTTATGTTACAAGGTACATTTAAGGGACTCCAAGCTAGAATCCTTCATATAATCACTTTAGCAATAGCAGAAGTAAACAGACTGTTGAGATACAGGACTGGGAGAGAGTGGCTGAGAATATCAAGTCTCCAGCTGGCATTGTCAGTCTCATATGCTTTGTGTCCAGTTCACAAGAATGTCCACTGTGTCCTCCTATACGCTGCTTGTCACCAGTCCATCCCCAGGACCTGCATCAAACAGAAGAGCGCTAACCCATGAAACTTCAGGACTTGGATGTTCATGTGTTTATAACCTCTACACAGCCAAGTAATTTTAGATGGATTATGCCAAAATACTTCAAGAAGTTGGACAGTGTTAAGGCTTCCTTAGCAAAGATAACACTGGTGCCACACTTGACATCTGACTCAAAACTCTGCATCTGCAAACAAAGTCCATATACCAAAATTGGTTTTATAGGAGCATAAGAGGAAACATTGCAAGCTCAAAGTTCCAGATAGATTTAAGTATTCTGGCCAGATCTCATTGTGGGTGATAATTTTTTTTTTAATGTTATTATTTTTTTCTTAGAGAGAAAATTATTCTTTCCACTTCCCTGAAGATGAGAAGTTAAGCAGGGAAAACTGTTTCCTGCAGGTTCCCATGCAAGCCCTGGTACAGCAGATTAGTGTGTAAAATAAAAAAAAAATGTATTAGAACATATTTGTAATATTTATGTTAATATATACTTGTAAATTTTACATTTTTATATGTTTTTACTTAAAGCGTAAATACTGTAAAATTTGCTATTGTAAGCTTGAAAAGTCTAAGAGGAAGATGATGGGCAAATGATGAAATCTGATTCACAAGCTCTGTATTTTTTGTACACAAACAATACCATTTCCTGCACTGATACTGTTTAGTATCAGTGTGGCTGTTGGTATAGACAATGAATTTATTATTACCTGCAGTCCCTGAAGTCTGAGGCCTGCTTAAGAACACCCTTCTAGTTCAAGCTTTAATCTTCCTTTACTGAAGGGGATTTGCTTCATACATGCACAATGGATGTGTGAGTACCTCATCACTGTCTTCTGCCACGCATTGTCGAGAAGCCCATGAGAGGAGGTGCAGTCTGAGATGCTAAGATTTTTTTCGGGAGTTTTTAGGATCTGAGAGGGCTTCAAATACTCTTTAAACTAATATTACACAGATTTGGTTGCTTGTGACAAGTGAATACATTTTGATTTCTTTCAGGGCACCTCAACTTTTCCACTTTTTTCCTAACTTCTCAAATACTTTAAAAAAATGTATTTGATGCTTGATAGCTAAACAACTTATTTTTCCTCCCAATATACAAAATATACAAAAAAGAGAATAGTATTATAGTAAATGGAGGAATAAAGGTGTTTGATGCTACTTGTGATGAATTAAAGACACTTGGCTGGAATTTCCAAAGTAACTATTGTGGCTTGCTCACATATGTTGTCAATAATCAGTGTGAGGTGAAAGTTTTTATTCCTTGAACTTCTATTTTGGAATTATTTACTGTGACACTAACTCCATCTTCCATATATATATCTTAATATATGGGATATACAAAATAAATGCTAATAGTAGGAGTGTTCACTGGTCTTACTATTGTGTAACAATTTTTTCTTCCAAAATTGGCCTGAAGAGACGTGCAAATTAAATGGATGAACATTTATATCTTTTTTTTTAAGATTTTAATCTTGATTTAAGACCTACATACCAAAGTACGATTGACACTACACATATTAATGAAAATAAACAAGACTTGCCAAATACTTTGTTCCAATCCAGATCAAAAGACACTAACAAAAAATTATCTGAAGCAGAACCATTATGTACCTCTAAAAATAATTAGGAGGTTATCTTTCTTACTCTTACCTGAGGCCTTCAGGAAGTCTCTGTCCCAGTCCTTAGTGAGAAATTAGATTTGTATGGAGTTTTTGGAGGTAAACACTAGTACAAGTTATAAAGTATGTCTGAAAATTCAGCCTGATTGCTGTTTAAGAAAATCATAGGATGGTTTGGGCTGGCAGGGACCTCTAAATGTCATCTAGTCCCACTCCTGTGCAGTGAGCAGGGGCATCCTCAATGAGATCAGCTTACCCAGAGCCTCATCAAGCCTCACCTTGAGTATCTCCAGGGATGGGGCCTCGACTACCTCCCTGGGCAACCTCTTCCAGTGTTCCACCACCCTCACCATAAAGAGCAGGTTTCTAACACCTAAAAACCCCACCTCTAGTTTTAAAGCTATTAAAATATGATTAGCCAAATAGAATCTGTAAGTCCAAATAACACTTAGACCCCATAGTCTCCGATGACCTCAATTAATGAAAGTAGTTTTCTAGAGAGAACAAATATAGCAGTGAGATACTTTATAAACAGAATGTTCACTTGTATCTCCAGGAGAAAGGGATGGGGGGGGGGGGAGAGGGACATCATGAAATTGTGTGGGACATCAGAACTGTTAAGAGTGAGGGGTTTTTTTTATTCTTTACTCCCATACTCATTACAGAAATAAAAGATGAACTCACAAATCTTTCGACTTGAACTGAACTACATCTGACTGGAGAGAGAATGGCAAGAGAGAGCACAGTCCCTTCCATCTACATTTCTTTGCTCTAGTTCTCCTTAATCCTTAGTCTAATGCATTCTTTGTCTAGTAACTGATAAGGTAAGCAAAAGTACTCCACTGCTTGCATTTTAGTAACAAAAAACTCTGCAGGGATTTTTAGCAGCTCTGAACCACTCAGGCTTCCAGAATGAAGAGGGAACTCCAAACCTATTAATAGCTAAGCTTCCAAGATTTCTACTTCATGCTCTCACTGTGGGGAAGATCTTTGTGTCACACCCTAGACCTTCATTCTTCATCTGTGGGAGGTAGATACAAGCCTCATAGTGCCTAAATGCTTCTCTGAAATTGAAAACTTCAGTTTATCCATCTTATTTAAGTAAGGATTATTAACTAAGTTGTTAAAGCAGCTTTCATTGCATTAGCCCTGTCACCAGTGTCCTCACTTGATGCTTGGAGTGGAGGACATTGTTAATCAAAAGCCTCCCTAAAGAGAGGAAATGGGATACTCTATGTTACTATTCTGTGGAGAACTTTGATGTTCTGTGCAAACCATTTACTACTTACTCTTCTAGTTACAAAATATATTATAATAAAAAAAAGATCGACTTGTAAGCTGAGGAATATTAGGTGCTTACCTGCTCTGGCTCTGCTCAAATTTTGGACAAAAATACTTGATACATATTGAGGTATATTTTCTGGAAATGGAAAGATGTGAGAATAGGGCTTTGGATACTTCTGCTAAATACGATTCCCCAGTGTTTCACTGCTCTCAAGTTTGCGGCATATATTTGAAATTACTTCCAAATCGTTTCATGTGGTTTGTGTTTTGTTTTTTTTCCCTTCATCTGTAGCTGAGCGTATTGGTGAGATTCTCTTGAAATCACGTGTGCATTGGAGGCAAAATATGTCTGTTTTCTGGCTTGCTTGCCTGATAGTTAGATGTGGATGTGTATTTTAAATGGAATCTTTACAATTTTGGAAAAAAAAAAAATTGGGAAAAGGGAATCTCCGTATTTCTTCCTTTACTTCAAAGCTAGTGAGAATTGATAGAGATTCCGATGACAGGTTGTATAGGATGGGTGTGTGTGTGGGGGGAAGCGAGGGTCTGGTAATTTCACATGCAGACACAACTATGAATTCTTATTAGTACACTGGTAAACATTGCAACACTTCTGTGTGATGGGAGAAAAAGGCTATGTGGAGTTCAAAACTGATATGGAACTGTACTGAAAAATCCGTGTCAGTTGTGGCATGAGAAATAAATACTAATACCTCTTGTAAATTGACTTTGTTAGGGATGAGTTTGAATTTAGAGGCTCTTTGTGAGTGTTTCTCAGTATTTTATATATCTGTACAAAGCTAATCTCAAAACGTTTTAGATGAATCATCTTTCCTCATGCTGTGAGTAATTTTTAGTCTGACTAGCATACTTCTAAAAAAGGATTTTTAGCTAAGGGCTAGATACTTTGTGTATGACACCTGAATGTTTGTGACAGGACTTTGGCTGTAAACTGTCATCAGTTAGTAGGGAACAAATTATAACTTTGTCTTAATAAAAGTTCTCTTTTAATTGTTATCTGATATAATAGAAAGTGCAGGTTTTCTGTGAAATGGAATATTAACAAGGAAGGTTCTATTCTAGTAGTGTATTACCAGGTTTCAGTGAGAAAAGTGACTTTTATCAGTAGCATTCTTTACCATATATATGCTTGAGTTTGTGTATTTTGTAAAATACAGAAATAGTTTTCAGAATTTGTATCCTCAAAACAACAGCAAATCCAATTTATTTATTTAATAGAAAGTATAGTTTCAACATATTGTTCACTTTTAATATTCTGCCAGCCTGGGTTCTTTGATGGTTAAAACTGGCTCACAATTCTTAGAATTTGATACGTTAGGTTATACTTCAAATCTCCAAACGCCAAATTTCCAACTCTTTTAAAAATTAAATTCTGAGTTCAAAATCTGAGTTCTAAGAAATTATTTTTCCATAATAACTGTGTTTTCATTAGTGCATAGATAGGCTTGAAGTATGTAGCACTTGATAATCTATTCACTTGCAAAACTGTGATTATCAAATTGCTTTTTGCAAATGACTTGTTCTGCATCACTTCTTCAGCAGAAGCTCGATGGCTTCTTTCCTCTAATTCACTGTGACCTTTCTCCATCACTTCTCCAAGATTTGATTTACATTTGTTTTGCTTGTTTTGCTTCTACTACTGTGTTGTATTATCTCAGAAATCCTTCAAGTGATTTTAGGGTTTTTCTTTCCTACCATCAGTAATGTCAGTGTGTGCTAGGGAAGGTATGTAAATGATTCATTTCTGGGCAAGATGTTGTATGAAGTTGTACATGCAAGTTGAGGGATAAACTTACCTGCTTACACACTCAATCTTTGCCATGCTTTTATCTGAAAAGGATTGTGTCCACAGCTTTTAATATTTTTTGTATATTTTGTGTAAATGCTTTACATAAGAAACATTTTTGGTTTGGTTCCTGGTTTCTTTGGAAAGCTGGGTGTAACGTTTCAATAATTTGAAAATTGCATCAATGTAACCATCAATGCTGACTCTTTATCGATAGGATAGGCTTCTTACAAACAATAGCAAAATAACTTGACAGTGAATTTTCACTTGCTTTTTCTCTTCCCTGTCTTGCAATCTTACTAAAATCCATTCCACAATGGAGGAAAAAACCCAGACATTGTAACCTAGTGATTTCAACAGGGAGTTTTGTTTGGTTTATTGGGGTTATTTTGTTGTTACAACAAAGTATTGAATAATTATAAAATCTTCTAATGGCAGATCTGTCAGAAAATCACTATCAATTTTTGGCTGAGGATGTAATAGAAGTTATTTAATACACTGTATTGAAAGAATAAGTAATTTTGCAACTTGATAAAAAAATATGTCTTGGTTTTTAATTGATGAAATACCAAAGCTTCAAATCACTCAAATTAAGTAAATACATCACTGGAGGAAAATTCTGTCAAATTAAGACTCTTTTTTTTTTTTTTTTTAGGGATTCTGTCAAATGAAGAATTCTAAAAATTGAACTTCGTGGGCTAAAGTTTTACTTTACTCTGTCTGAATTTGTCACAAGTTTAATGTTAGCAATAATGAGTAATAGTGTTTCCCAGGAATTGTGGAGATTGGGGGTCCATCATGAAGTCAATGAAACGCTGTTGCAGTGTTTCTTTAAAAGACTGTCACCTGGCAGTTTTAGAAAAGGCTGATGTAGCATCTGCCACAGGCAGACAGTAAATCCACGTTGAGGATTTCTGCATTCATTTGCCTCAAATATAAGGAGTTTACAATGATACACATTAAGCATGGCTTTTACTTTAGTCTGCTTAACTGAAGTAGACTGAAATAAAAGCCTTTCTGTTAAAAGCCTTTCATTTAAAAGCAAAAACGTCTATGAAGATTGTAGATTTCACCAACAAAGTCAATATTTACTGTGAAATCTCTGAGTTGGCAAATGAGTGGAGGAAGTTCTAAAGTACATGGCTGTGAAGGTGGCACAGTTAGAGACTGAAGATAGGCACATTGAGGCATTTTCTAACTTCTGAACATGATAAAAAGCCATAAAATGCCTCTTCTCGTTATAAAAATATTTTAAACTTGTTCTCCCCACTTCTAAGCTTGGTGAGAGATGGAGCATCACGTGTTTTAAATGGTGCTATATTCATAACACCTTCTTAATTTTGCTGCTTTTTTATTCTTGATGAGTCTTACTGCTTTTTACTTTCCTGCGTATACTTCTTGCAGTAGTAACTTGCTGATGCACAGGTCAGTACTTGAATATTTCTGGGATTTGTGTATAAACTTAAATGTGGGTTGACAGTACTTAATTCAATGTGAAGCATATTAAGAGAAACTGTGTAGAGGGAGATTGCACTTCGTGGTGCTTTTTTAAGCCTACTTATAGAGTTATCCCAATTATTACAAATCAGGCAACCAACTCAGAGAAAAAAATCTTCTCAGGAGGCCTCAACTTTCACTGAATTTGTTTTTTGTACTGCAGGCACTGTATATTTTAAGAGCATTCTCCAGATAGACTTTCCAGAAAATACGTACTGATAGATACTGAGTTGAGAAAAATCAGTACAAGTCCAGAGAATCTGACCATTGCTCACTTGCAGGCTCTGAGCTGTCATGTTTTGTTTGATCTTAAAATGCAATAAAAGAATCAGAAAAATCAATTTTAGACTTGAACACAGCTCCACAGAAAAATGCATTCAGATCTTGTATGTAAACAGATTTCAGGATGACTTGAGTTCCTTCACATTTATTAATAGTTCTCACTACTTTAAAGGCATCATTTTCTAACTGTCATGTACTGAATGTAAATATTTGTATAACAATTTCAAACGATTTTTTAAGACTAGTAAGCAAAGAGTTTTAAAACAACAACAAAAAAATATTGCTTCAGTCCTTCTTCCCCAAAAGAAAAGTCTGTTGGGGAAACATCTATGGAATACTTAGCAGATGCAGTGTGAGCCATGGATTCCTGAAGTTGCAGTTACCTTTTCTATATGATATTCTAAGCAGCACTTTTAACATAACACGCTGTCTGTAGAAAATAGTTTCTAAAAGCTAGCTAGGAATAGTAAAGAAATAGCTTGTAAGTTTAAATTCCCTTCTTGGGGATCTACATCACCACTAGAAATATTTTTGTGAAGGCTCAGAAAAATGAAAAACAAACCCAAACACTTATCCAGTATATGCTTTCTAGAAAACCTTTTAGCATGATGTCCTTATTTTGGGAATAAATGAGCCGTGTTGCCTATTATCTCTCAGACTTTCCACTTGCAACTGGTATGAAAGACTATTGTTAATGTCAAATAGATGGTTTGTATCAGTACAAATCATATCTCTAGGCATTTTCTGTGGGGCAGCCTCTAAAAGAGCTTTGTGGAAGGCTTTGCAAGTCAGCCAGGTATCTGCCAGCCCATTTTAATGCACTGTACAGAGTGCACTGTACTGCCAGTCCTCTTTAATGTACCAGTAGAGAAAATGTCAGGGTAAGTAAGATCAAGTAACTATGATTATATGCTGAATGCAGATAAGAATTAAAACTCTTGCAGTAAATCTGCCAAAAGTAGCTGAGCTTGGGTTCTAATTTTGAACACTAAATCGGTTGATCACTGACAAGGCCCCATGGAGGTCTGCTTGGCACGCATAGTGAAACTCTACCCAGAGCTAGTAAAAACAACATATGTTCCCAGAAGCTGCTTAGGAAGCTCTTTAAGCACTGGGGAATATCTGCAAAAGCCTTAGACCTTGAGAGTAGAAATAAGGACACCAATAACCTCATAACAAAGGAGTAGTCTCCAGAACTACACCCCCACTTTAGCAGTAGTGAGTAAATGGATTAAGGCTAATACTGCTGTAAACGTGTGTAGAAGTGGTTGGAAATTCTAACCAGGACTCCAATATGGATAGAAATTATCTCAATGGGAGGAAATGCAAGAGCGGGAGGTGTAAAGTAAATCAGTTAGTATAATTGATATATGAGATTCAATGGTGATATCCTGATACATTTTTCTTTAAGTGTTTGCATTACCCTTTTATGGTCTGTATTATCTCAAGACTGTGGTGGTATTTCAGCATTTGAAGAGAATGTCAGAAATCATGCCTGAAGGAAGCATTTTCTGCACTTGGAGAATCAAAGGAGAATGACAAAAAAAATCAGTTTTTTTGACAGAAAGTACCTCCAAACTATTAGTCAAATGAGAAAATTAGATTTATTTTTATCTGCTGCTTCAGGATCAGACAACTAACTGTACGTTAAGCTATACATGTAGTGGAAGTCAGCAGGAAGTAAAAAGATAAATCACATTATGTGCTTCTTAAATTAGGATGCTTCTCCAGACATTGTATACTTTTTGGAGGTGGAGCAAATACAGTCTTGACCTTACTGCAGAAAACTAGAGGAATGGGGTTGGTGCCATGTTGTGTGTTTAATCAGAGGTGTGTAGCAACAACCTGCTGTGGTATTTGCTTCAAAACCTATGTAATTCTGAGGAGATCCAGCATCTGCTCATGATGTGCTACTAAATAGTCCTCCCTGGTGCTGATGCTAGTTGCAAGGTATGCTTGTGATATTAAGAGACTGCCCGTACTCCTTTTATACTGTATTGCAAGCAGACTGTAGTGTACAGTGTGGATTTCTGTGCAGTTGTATACTCTGATTCAGGCTGTGGAGCTGTCTGTACTACAAACCTTCCTTCTGCATGGCAGAGGGGTGAGTTTGTAACACGTTCCAGTTCCAGAAGGATCACTTGAGGGTGAATAGGTGCAATGGCAGTGTAGCTTTAAGGTGGCTCAGATACAAACAGCAGTGCACTGGCAGCAGCTCAGGATGCTGCTGGTATTGGTGCCCAGGATTGCCAGACTGCTTTTTGCAAAGTTTTATGCTGGAGTGTTGCTACTGTTAGTAATTGAATATGGGTGGATTAAAGCTACCCTGGATTTGTCTGTGTGAGATGGATTCCATACTAGCAGAATCAAGTTAAGACCGTGTACGCAGGTGAAGGTACTATTATTTCCAACCTCAACATTATTTTCATCTTACTACAGAATAAATTTAAAACCTTTTGTAAATACACTATTCAGCTCTTTATGCCATTATTTTATGTCTGCTTAGTCTTGGTGAGGATATTACTTTGTTTTTTAGGAAGAGGAGGAAGAGGGAATTTGGAAGTTTTTTCTCTTTTGTAAAGTTAATCCTGATAATGGTAATGAAAAAAACTGTAATTTGAGGAGTCCCAAATTATTTCCATAGGTATTTCCATCAGCTGCAGTAATAGGTACAACCAGATTGAACATCTCAATACCACCCTCTTTAAACCAGAATACAGAGCACAGAGAAAAGGCATCAGCACTGCAATTTAGATTCAGCCAGACCGAGATGAATCTTAATTAATTCCACTTGTTGGGAGCTGTGATGAGAACATCAGGAGAGATGCCGGAGAAGCCTTGCAGCTACAGTAGCTTCCAGTTCTGTGCAGAATAATGGGGCAGCTCACCTGTTGGTGCTGCATTTGCTGGTGTTAACTGTCCCAGACTAGCTTAGCGTCAGGAACACTGGAGCATCCTCTGTATCATTGGAGGTAATCTCAATGTCACTAGCTGTGTATGTACTACAACTGGGAAGCCTCATCTCTTCCCAGTTCTGTTGTAAACTGTAACAAAGTTTATATTTTTATCTATATTTGCAGTTTAAGTAATGTTGTGTTTTGTGGGTTTTTTTTTTAATATCCTCTTTCATCAAAGCAGAAAACAGGTTATGATAGATAAAATGCTAAAAAAACCTAATTAAATGAAAAAGAAGCCAGCAGCACAGAACAGTGAAGCAGTATTATTTATATTATCCAGCAGGTACAAAACTATGTTGTAACTGCTCTTATTTAATGTGACTGATGAGAAGGAAAATATGGTAACTCCATCTTGGAAGCTCTTGCTTCCAGTTCCATACCCTAGTCTTAGTTTTAGCTTAAAGCAGACTGGGTTTTGCTTATTTGCATGTTTATTTAACCAGAAATACGCGAGGAGTGATTTCCAGACTGGCCAGCTTTGTACACAGTGTGACTAGGAACGTGAGAGAATTCTGCTGCTGCATCTACTGGTTTTCTGTATGTGAAAAGAATGTGATCAATGCAGTGAAAATAATGAGGTCTGATACATGAGGTCTTAAGCATCATGAAGACAAAGTATGATGATTTAAAAAAAAATCCAAAACACCAACAATTTGCAATGAACAGACGTATCCCAATTCACATTTCTCATTGTGTCTAAAAGGCTTTTAGTAATGTGTTAATGCTTTTAAGTAGTTCTTACAAGGAGGAAAAAGGGTTATTTGAAAATACGGCCCTTGGTTAAAATAATGTATTTAGTGAACTCTGACTTGATTATGGGAAAAACACAAACCTGGGAGACTGCCAGTTTAGCAGGAGTTATCTCAAGTAATATTTTGGAAAAAAAAAAATTAAGCCAAACCACTGAAAATATTTGGCCAGTCAGAATCTCAAGATTCTGCAAATCTAAATTTTGCATTTTGCTTTCCATTATGTAAATTGGCTTTATGTAATTCTGAAGTCACATTTATGTAATTCTGAAGTCAGAAGAGGTTTGTATTACAGGAATAAATATGGGGTTTAGTTGCTCTTCGTTGAGCGGTAGGAGTTGGGAAGAAAGTACTGATTCAAGTATTGCCAAATATAAGTGGAAGAAAATGTAAACATCTTTTTTTGATTGTTTTCTGATGGTAGCTGAGTCTTCAGTGCTGAGTTTCACTGTGGCTGATGTTAACAATTTGAAGGTTGTGCTTGCTCCATTTTACACTTCATAATTCAGTGTCTTACAGGAGGAGGCTTGGGATGTATTTTTAATGTTTCTTCACAAAAAAATAGTTCAGTGGTTTGGCAATAGATCTTCAGTAAAAATCTATGATGCGTTGTTCCTGCTTTCTGAAAATTTATTTCCAGTTACCAGTAGTGAATTCTGAAATAATTAATTCAAAATCAGGATGGTCTTTCTCATGCATTTCAAAAGCACCTATAATATAATTGGTAGAGAGGTCCACAAAAGAAGATAATGTTACCAGATGCTTCCAGTGTGCAGCAGCATCTCTGATATTGTGGCTCAGCAAAACCAGTCATCCAGACGCTTAAGTGTTTTTTAATGTTTAGCAGTTAATTATTTTGGGGTTTTGGTGGGTGAAGTGTGTTTATTTTGCTTTTTATTTTTCTGAAACTTGTGGATGTTTGTTTGAGGGAAGAACTGGCATTTTCAGATAAGAAAGAATAAATGTATGAAATTTTGTTGGCTTTTATTTTTAAGGAAAAACTGATGGAGACACCCTTTTTTTTCTGGCAGGACTTCTGGTATAACAGCATCTGTTCTTTTTTCAGTGCCTAAAAATGTTACTTTTCTACTGTCTTCATAATCTATTTGAATGTAAAATCAAAGATATTTCTAGATCTTCAAATCTGTATTACATCAGTTTATCTGCTGAGTAAATCAATTCAGAAGCAGCGGCAACAGACTTACAAATAATACTGGTTGAAGTTGGGAGCTAATGAAATTGAGTCATCTCTGAAAGCCAGTTACAAAGTACAGTTTCTGTTTCCTGTATTACTGTAATTTTTCTTGCATTTCTGAGCATATAATCTTTCAATTAATCAGTAATATAATTTTACTTGATGCCCCTAGCCCAGCATAACTGTTTCAGATGTTACATACAAATGTGACCGACCTTAGTAGCTCATAACAGGCAAAGCAGAGTAAATGTGGAAACTAATTTATTAAGCTCCAGCTACCTGCACAGTATAGATGGGTTTACAGTGGATTTGTGTTATTTCACCTGTGAAATGTCGTTGTTTGAAATGGTGAATAGAGGGCATCCATAAGTTTAATTTTGTTTCTGTATTTCCAGTTTCAGTTAAGTGAGGAGGATACTTCAAGAATCAAATGCCTTTGAAAGGTGTATGCGCTACTTCAATTTATGGCAAGGAAGTAGCATTGCAAAACTTATAAGCTAATATTATTGAAGCAGAACTGAAAGATTAGTTAGAAGTATGGTGGGTTTTGTACCAAAACAGATAGAATGATGAATAAATGTAGTAATTTAAGGGTTAAAAATGTCAAATGGATGAAACTTATAATACATGAGCAAAGAATCCTTCTAGTCTGCAAGGAACCAAGTGGATTTTATGAGGACTTCTTGGTATATGAAGTCTTATCTGTAAAGAGGGCAGAACTGAGAGACCTGAATTTATGTGGTACATAAACTTTTACCCCTCCTATTGCAGTAGTGTGAGAAACAGCTCTGAGTAGAATACAAGATTGAGATCCTCACACAGGAACTCAATACCCAATAGATATTTATATTTCTATGTAACAACATTACATTGCAGAGAGTTATGCAGTTTGACTTACATTTTGAATTGTAGTTACTTAATTGTATTTTTTTTTTTGATAGAATTTGAACAGAAACCTGATTTAGCAGCTACTACATGAACAGTTCAAGCCATAGGAAAGCCACAGAATCATAGAATGGTTTGGGTTGGATGGGACCATTAAAGGTCATCTAGTCCAACCCCCCTGCAATGAGCAGGGACATCTCCAGCTAGATCAGGTTGCTTAGAGCCCTGTCCAGCCTGACCTTAAGTGTTTCCAGGAATAGGGCATTTACCTCTCTGGACATCCCATGTAAAACTGTAAAACTTCCATTTAAAGCTTAAAGATTCATTAAAAAAAAGAATATTTCTATCCTTCATCAAAAGACCTTTCCAGATTTCTGTCTTTTCTTATAGTCTTTCTGCACTGGCTAGAAACTGGCTAGTTTGAATTTCTTTATTTGTCTGTGGAAAAATAGCTCTCATTTTAAAAAACTGCTGCTTCTGTAACCTCTCCAGGAAATAGTGTCTGCCCATGAACAGTGGAAACCTTGGACTGCAGCAGATGATTGCTGTGTCCCACAGCAACTTGTCTGATCTAAAGAATCAGAGAAATGAAGTACATTGCATATTTGGCCACGTGATTTCTTTCTTTTATTTTTTTTTTTAAGTTCTCCATAGTACGTGAATTCCATGTTTTTCAAGTTGGGTGATTAGCTAAGGGCACTGATTTCTATAATGGTGCAAAAGTGGTAATTTTATGGGAAAAAAAAATCTATCTAGTTTAGCTGCAGTTGTGTTGTGGAACAGGGTGTCATTAAATCCATAAAATCTTACTGAATTGGATGATCCATCTATGCGTCCTTGTATGTTCACTTTTTCTCCTAATGTTCTTTCGTAATACAAATAGCTTTTATTTTTAGGTCAGCTGTTCAGTGGTAAGATGGAAGGTTAGCTGTGTGAAGTCAGGTGCTATTTTTGGTTCTTATTAGGCTTCCCAGTTCTGCCACTTAAGGAAAGAATCTGTTATGCTGACTTTTGAGCTGCTGTGATTAATGCATCTATGAGCAAAGATATAATCCTTATTTTGTAACTTAAAATACTGTTGTGTTTTTATTTTTCTTCAGACAAACTGGGTTATGGTCATATCATGAGCTGCTTTTGTTAATTATCCATTTCCAGTTTCCACTTTCCATGTTTAGTACAGCCGTTGTTTCTTTGTGTAACTCCTGAAATTGAGAAGTATGACATTAAATATCATTGTTTAATATTAAAATGGTTGACTCCTGTTGAAGCAGTGGGTAATACTGCAGGAAGGGTTGTTCTGGGATGGTTTTTGTTACAGAGATAGACAGAGGAGTTGTATAGTGTCATTCCAAATGATTCAAAATTTCCGGAACTTTAGTCTCTTTCAATTGTAATTATCTGATGCCTAAATAGCTGTACATAATCAGTGCACTACTTGAAATGTGATTTTACAAAAAGACATCAGTTTTGCCCTTTGGCAAGGTCCATTCACCATTTTTTTCCAGAAAGTCCCACAGTACCAGAAGGATTTGAGAAATAGATATGTGTAGGAACTCATTGTAACTTGTGCATATTTCTACAGCTTATGTTTCTTACTGTCATTTATACTGCAGTGAGGATATTTGAATCCCACCCAAATGAGATCTCCCATTTCCATGTGTGTTCATTTTCTGAATTAAACTTCAAGATGTTTAAAAAAAAAAAAAAAAGGCAAAAATCTGTTGAAAATTTAATTAAAACTAAAATGTGACATGTGCTCTATTCTGTCATCTGTTCCCAATAGCTGTATGAGTTGTGATGACCTGACCAGTCTGTTTATGCAGCCTTTCTGCATTTTCATACTGCGTTAGGCGTTTCCTGGGCTTACTGCCAGACTTCTTCTGTTTACAAGGCAGCAGGCAAAGATTTAACATTCCCGTTTTCTTTATTACCCTTTAGATTCCCTGTGGGACAGAAGGGTTTGTCTCCTTTTTCACTGCTGTTCCTCTTCATGGAGTATCAGTGAAAGGAGGTTCATTTTCTAATGATGACTGTAATAATGTGACACAGCCATTGATTAAACAGTCATTTAGGAAGCTGCCCTAGAAGAATTGTTCTCATTATGGTCTTTGTTTCTTCTTTTTTCTTTCTTTTTCCCCTCTGTTTTCCTAAATAAACACGCTGCTGTTATCCAAGGCAGACAAATTCAACATTTACAATTTTTTAAAAGCAGAAATCTTAATTTTCTCTCACTGATTATTGAATTGAATAACCTTAAAAGACAAAAGGGTGCCAGATGCCAAACCTCAAATGGTAAATTGGACAATGTCTTGTGGAAGTTCTGACCTAGAAATCAGATTTTTTTTCTATATAGTTTTATTGCAGTGTTCAACAGAGGTAGGTAGGCCCTCAAACCTTTCACAAGCTGTGGTTGTGCATAGCTTCATGCATGTGAATAATTCCACTGACTGCAGCAGAAGTGCTCTTAAGCCTAAAGCTCACCAACTGCATGGGTTAAAAAGAGACCTTGTAGAGTGAGACCAAAAAACAGGAGAACTACTTAAATTACCTACAGAGGAAAAGGACCATCAACATGTTTTCACAAACAGATTAACCCAGAATGTTAGAAAGGTCTTAGAGGCCGAGGTAAACTGCAAACAAACAAAAATTTTGTCAAGAAATACAGAAGATTAATGTAAAGAAAAATCAGTCTTTATAATCTGAAGAAAATTTGCTGGGCAAGATGCTCAGTCAGATAACAGAAGCAGGTAATTAATTTTTTAATTTAGTAATACAATCAATACTTTTGCATTCTTTGTGCATGATCTCACCTCTTACTGTATTTTGTGTTTTAGTTGCAGACAAGATAATTGTGCATTTAAGCCTCAGAAATTAGGAGGCATTTGGCTAATTCCAATTATTTTTAGAAAACAGAGGAGGTTATTATATTTTTCATCCCGGTCTGCTTATGGACTTGATGGAAGTGGCTGTTGGGCAAGTTACTATGATGCATTTCACAGTCCTCCTAGCTACAGGCAGTAGGAAAGGTGTCTAGAGTCTATCAAGCTCATGGTTACGTGTCCTCAAGCTTTAGGACTTAGCCTTCCATTTCTGTTTCACAAAGACGTGCCTGGTCCTAGTGGTGTCTGAGCTTTTTCAAGCATTGCATCAGAGGTTAGTAGCTTTACCCTTCTTTTGGTGGTGTATAATTTTGTTTGATTTGGGAATTCCCAGAGAGATTCTGTAGTAGAGCTGTCAGAGAAGCTATGTTGGTGAGGAACAGAAGCTTTTGCAAGTGTCAGGTGCTTCTTTATACCAGCAGGAATCTTGACCTGATTTTCCAGATTTACTATGCATCTAATATACATGGGTTTTGTTGCTGTACAGTGTGGGCTTCCATACTTGCCTGTCTCTTGAACAGTTTCTTTTTTGCCAACTTCCAAATCACTTACCATAGATGCCTTCAGCACTTTGTCATTTCTACCAAAATGCCTAAGTTGTTAATAAAAAAAAAAAAATACTGACAATTACAATTTAATTTTGTTTTTTAAGGGCATGTCAGGGGCTCCCTAGTTTGACTTTTCTCTATTTCTACTTCCTATTCTAGATACCCATCTGGCTATTCTCTCTTGCTGTTTACTGAAAACGTCAGAAAGGGTGACTCAGTATAACCAGGCAAATAGCTGCTGCAAGCTAGTACTGAACTTCTCATCTGCTGGACTTAGTTCCAGTTGTGAAGGATATTGACAGCTTACTAAGTAGTTAAGAGCTAATAGTAGTTAAGAGATAAACACACACATCATTTCCCTCAGTCAGGTTTTTCTGTGAAAGTGCAGAGACCAAGGGGAACTTCCAGGGTAAGGAAATCTGTGTTAAAATCACAGTACTCAGTAGGAGAGGGTGGGAATGCCCTTTTCACCTTCCGTTTTGAGTTCCCGAGGCTGCCCAGAGGAAACCCTTCCTTTTGAAAGTCAAGTCTGCTCTTGTTGGTGATGGACCCGAGACAGAAATCAGGAAACTGACCTGTTTCTGCAGGACTGCTTTCCTTGCATTTTGCACTTCAGGACATGCAGAAATCCTTGAACTGTAAGCCTGACAGCTTCAAAAACACTGCAAGAATTGGAATGAGAGTGTTCGTACGCCGGTGAAGAGGAAGTGGCAGCGCTATCTTGATTTGAAAAGTGGAAACAAACATGATTACAAATATGATCTGACACACGAAATAGACAAATATTTGACTTTTGTTTACTCGGAAGTAAATGTTGATGCAAGGGACAAAGAGCAAAGCTCTCAGTTGAAAACACATACACAAATCCAGTTGTTACTCTGTGTGTCAGTTTTCCTAGTTTTCCTTTTGCCCCCCAATGTTATGAACTTCCTTTTAAAAATATTTTCACCATGTGAAGTCAGTAGATATAAATATTTCTTCCATTGTTAAAACAAATACAAACAATCATATTTCTTCCATTGTTAAATACAAACAATCTTGCATACATTTTCTAGCTTTGATGGTTTAGTTCCATTTTCAGCTGTCGGACAGAAGAGCTTTCCCCCACACAGGGTGTGGCTCTGCTGCTTACTTAAATTGAATCACCCATACTACAGGGAGCCAAACTATTTGTCTTTACAACTCTTTCTTCTACATATAGAATGAAGTGTATTTGTAGACCTGGAATAAATACAATTTATCCATCGAGTTCCTGCATTGAGGGTGTAGATACATAGTTACAGAGGTCGCTTTACTGCTAAAGATTTGAGAGGAATTTAGTAATTTTTCAGTTGTGAATAAAACCTCCATGGTGCCAGTCCCTTAAATTTTTTTTTAAGGTTTTTTGTTTCTTCTGGAGGTTGGAGGACAAATACCTTGTGGGTAAATGCTGTAATTTGAGTTTTTTCTTGTTCACCTCATAAAGGGCAATTATTAAATACCTGTTAAATTCTGCCTATAAAAGAGTGATCATCATTTGTGTTTCTTCTGATGGGAATGTATCTTCTGCTTGTTAGATTCTGAGGTGGGAGTAGGAATTGGTGTAAATTATGTTTCTAGGCCTGTGTGATGGTAATGGGAACAGGATTTCTGTATGGATCACGCTTTGTATATTCTAGTCCTAACTTGATCTGACTGGCAAAGTATTTCTTTGGAAAGAGCAGACTTATTTGGTTAGAAATATTTGTCAGAAATATAAACCTGTTTTGAAAGGTAACTATGATGGGTGTACCTGACATTAAACCACTTCACTAATAGACAGCAGGGGATCAGGAAACTGATTTTTTCAAATAGATGTGCTTCTCTCGCTTCCCTTTCAACACCCTGCTTTCACCCTCTGACTTACATTTTTGCCTGTTCCTGTGAGTTTGTGCTTCATTTCTTTTTTTTTTTTCTGCTTGCAGACAATGTTTTTGTGCTTTCAGCTGTGTGATTTGGAACTGCTTTTGCCGTTAATGGTCTTGCAAACTACTGCTAGTCCTGCCAGTCCTGTAACATAATACATATTTAGTAATATATACCTCTGTTTGAAAAGTCTTTGTGTTTTTCAAAAACCTTCATCTTTTCAGCATTCCAAGATTTCCTCAATTAGAGGGGGAGAGTTTTATGATAAAAGACTACGTTGTTTTTTGTTTGGTTTTTTTTTTTTGTAGCAAGTACTTCAAGTTTTGGATCATTGAACCTCTTGCTTGCTTATTTGTATTTCTTGCAATTGAAGCCGATTGCCATTTAATTCTCCTGGTGCTGTCACTTGAATTTATTTGTCCTCAGGTCTTTAGTGTTATGGGGAGCACAGCATTTTTGAGCCCCTCATGAAGCAGCCGTTTGCACGTCATCTCACAAAGCTATGGTGAGAATGCAGTGAACAGGTTCTGCTGAAATAGACACACGATAATGCCATGGGTGACCTTACTAAATAAGAAAATGTAATGTTGACTTCAAGTTCTATTTATTCTGAGACTTCTGACACAACAGTTTTGGTTTTCTCTATGCCTTTGTATTCCTGCTTGAAATTCATAACCATTCGAAGTATTTTTAGAGGACTGAGTACACGTCCAATCCAGTCCTGTCAAACTACGCACTACTCTTCTGTGTGTAGTGACATACTTTGAACAAAAGCGGTGCAAAAAGACAACCTGGTAACAGTCTGAGTTGTCAGAAGAGCACCAATAAGTCACTTTTTGTTCTAAATAAAGGGAAGGCAGTGGAGTTACCAGCAGAACATAGGTAATTTTGGGCTAGGAAAGGGTGTTGTATTTAGAGATAAACAGGGTTTAACACATTTTAAACATGTTAATTGAAACATCCAGAATTAACAAGATAGCATTTTTCTGAAGTGTTCCTAAAGCAGTTTTTCAAAATATATTTTACTATCCTCTGGGGGGGAAGAATTCAAGAAAGTTTGAAACTCCTTTGGTGTAAACCTTTGTAGTGTTGGCTGTAATGATAAACCCTAAAAAACTTCCTTGTGCAGCTCAGTGTCTGCCTTCCATGAAAAAAATCAGATTTATAATACAACTTTTTCTTTTTTCCTCCTGTGGACAAACAGATCATGTTCATCTTGTTATTTCAAAAGAAGTGTTATCTGTGGTAATTAAAGACACAGTCATGAGAGGGATGTTTAGACTGAGCTTTCCTGCAAGGCCACTGATGGAAAGCTTACATTCTAAGTGCTTGTACAGAGCTTTTGTGCATGTAAACTAAGAAGTGGCCAGATCTGAATCTCAGAAATGACCTAATGACTGTAATTTTAAGAAAGCTCTCGTCACTATTGAAAATCAGATCTCAGTTTGCTACTTAACTTCTTCAAGATGTCTAAAGCTTTTCATGTTTTCAGCTTCATACATAGAAACTCGCTGCTTTAGGACTAGCAAGAGAGTTCTTACCTAAATGAATGATTATATATTGGGCTACTTTTGCTAGGGACCACGTATATGCAGCTTTGCTAATACCGTCTTCCACTGAAGGGCATTTTTGGAAATATTTTGAAGGACTGAATGGTTCTTTTAGCACCAAGTGCAGCAAAAGAAAGAATGGGTAAGACAGAGCATGGACACTTAGTGGAAAGGGAAGCAGGCTGAGCTCCAAGATAGAGGTGCTGTTGCTCCATCTCCAGCAGTTTGTGATCACTGCTACTCGGGATCACTCCTCTGTATCCTTGCCCAGGGAAACTGTATATACAAGAAGTGTGTGGCAGAGCACCTGTGGAAATTATTACCTTTCTTAAAGTTCGTTCTTCCCCTCCCCAACAGCCATTTATGGAAGATATTAAGGTGCATTTTTAAGGGTACTCCTGATATCCTTTGTGCACCTATCTGGCCCTTCCTTTGTAGAATTGATCTGGCAGACAGCAAAAGGCTGCTGCTGCGTGCAGTTTATACCCCTGTGTATTTCCCAGAGTCTGACATAAGACCTGCCACTCTCTTCTCTCTTACCCTCAGTTCAGGTGTTAGACTGGGTGGGTTCAGGGGTGAGGGGGAGGCTTTGCATCACAACAGAAAGATTAATTTTAGGTTCTGCTAAGCCATAGCATTTAAAATCTAGCCTGCTTGAAACGGCACTGTAAAGTGAGGAGTAAAGTAGTGATAGGTGGAAATGGCTCCTGGTCTGGGGGGCTTTGGGTGTGAATTTGTGCCTCACAGAACATCGCTGCTCATGTCCAGCAGTGCTACCGGGATGAGTGTTCTGAAAGTTTGCTCACAGCTTTTCATGTAGTGGTGGGTTTGGGTTGGTTGCTGGATTCCTGAAATCTGTGGAAATAATGAGTTCTCTTATTAGTAGAGAGAGTTACGAAGTAAAGAATAAATCCCATGTTAGCAAAACTTCTCTTAAATTTTTACAGCCTTTCAAATTCAGTTATCGCTGCCTTTTTGCTTAACTAGAAGCAGGGGTTTCAAGTACAGCTGAAAATGTCTCTGGTGAGAGCAGGTTGTCTTTGCAATGATACGATGACAGTAAAAGGATTTTGGTGATGGTTGGAATCTTTTGGCTGCGTGACACTGACACAAATGCTGGGTGCTGCCCGTGCCACTGTAGCGAGGCCTTGCTGTAGGGGCAGTGGCTGTTAATGCTGGGTTAGCTGCCATGACAACTGTGCTGCTGGTGAAAGCCCTGTGTGGGTGTTCTTGCAGAAAGCTGAGGGTCATTGATATTCCGAGTGTTTCTCAGGATACCGCAAGCAGTAGAGACCCCTTCGTAGTTCTGCCAGCGTTTCCTTTTATCACCATATATGCAAATGGTTTTGAAGAGTATCGGGGCAGAAAGAAGCTAGTTTTCCTCAAAGCAGTTTTTTATTTTGCCTCTTTAATTACATGGTTTTACCAAATGGTTGTAACTTTCTTAGCCTCTGCATAGCTTTTATTCCCAGATCTCGGTTGGGTGTGTGATGTTACAATGAATAAGGAAACAATGACACAGTAAAATTTTAATCTGTTTACATTAGAAAAAATAGCGTGATACCTGCAAGCATTTATTTATTTTTTTTCCTTACAAGGGAGTTAAAATGATTTTGGAGGGATTTCTTGTGGCTTTTTTGGTTTTAATTGTTTTTAAAGCTGACGCTCCTTCACAAGCTGATTTTTATTGACTTTTATGAGTGAGTTTTTTTCAAGGTCTTTGGTTTTGTGTGCTTAATGAACGTCTGAAACATTCTTCTTTCTGACATGCCTATCCTGGAAATACACTGTAACAGCATTACTGGAAGAATTAAGAACAAAACTGGAAAAGGGCACGAAAGGACTAGATTTCTTTACTTTTTTTAAAGTATGGAATACCTTTTAATAGTAGAGGGATTTTATTTTTTTTTTTTAACAGGACATGAAAACATGGAAATTAAATGCCTCGGAAAATTAAAAAAATAAATTTTTAGATGCAATCATTTTAACTTGACAGATTTTCCCATAAGGAATTGACGTAAGAATACAAGAGGCTTTGATATTTGAGTGGTGTTTTTAGCTAGTCTTGTCAAAGTAATCCAGATGCAAGAGTAATTAGAGGTAGAAGTACAGGTGCTGAATGTAAGACAAGGTGTTTTTGGAGGTGAGACAGTTGTATTTTACATTCTTGACCCTGAGGTTTCCTGCACTACTGGGAGAGCTGAAGCACTTGAGAACTGGGGTGTTTCTGGCATTATAAAAGAGCATTATGGTATCACTGTGAAAAAGAAAATGCAAACTTAAGTTTGATTGTTGCTGACTAAGTGTAGATTTAATATTTGAAAGTACTGCATTTGTTTATTTTGCTTTGTATTATTTTGCTGTCAAGGTGACATGCTTGCAGGACTTCTTTGGAGATGATGATGTCTTCATTGCATGTGGGCCTGAGAAATACCGGTATGCTCAGGATGACTTCGTGTTGGATCACAGTGGTAAGACCGTACATCCTAAACCTACTGAAATAGTCAACTTTATAGAGAAAACTGCCCCCTTCTCACCCCAGCCCCACTGTTCAGTCCTCGAGAGTTGTGTGCTTTAGGAAAATATACATGGAAATGTATTTTCCTGTGGATTAAAGAGTCTTTACAATCATCTTGATTCTGTAAGGCTGTTAAAATACACTACCAAACCTGATCTCTTTTCTTGAAAAACATATCCTGTCCCTAAATTTACATGGAAAACAGCACTGAATTTTAAAAGCTTCAGTCAGAGGTCTGAATGGAGCTAAAATCTGTTAAAGATGTTCACTTTTTCTGTTTGTGACTGTAAGATGATTTCCATATTGATGTCTTCATGAGATTTTGGAAAAATTACGTATGTGACCACACTCATTTCAGGTCTTTAATTGTCCTGCTAGGCAAGTCACACATTCCAGTCTGTCTGCTATGAGCAAGTGCTGAGCTTGTTTATACTACAAGGTTATCGGGGTGTTGGGTGGGGAAGGAGGTGAAACAAATTGGGACTTTTTGCCCTTGCTGTCTACCATTGAGAGATTATGAATTTAACTTGTTTATGGAAGTTTTTTTTCTGTAAAGAGAAAATTTATAACACAAGTTCAAGGAAAAAGGCTCCTTTCTCTACCAGGCAGTTTTAAGATTGGCTTGGACTATTGTATCTAACAGTTGTTTCTCCATGTTCACAGAATGATAGAATGGTTTGGATTGGAAGGGACCATTAAAGGTCTTCTAGTCCAAATCCCCTGCAGGGACATCTGCAACTACATCAGGTTGCTCAGAGTCCCACCCAATCTGACCTTGAATGTTTCCAGGGATGGGGTAACTACCACCTCTCTGGGCAACCTGTTCCAGTGTTTCACCACCCTCATCATAAAAAAATTCTTACTTATGTCTAAACCTTCTCTTTTTTTAGTTTAAAACCCTTACCCCTTGTCCTATCACAACAGGCCTTGTTAGACATGTTTTTTCTGTCTATATTGGTTCAGCTGTAGAATTGCCTTTGATTTTCTTTTATGAAAAAAATTAATCTTGTGTTAAAGACAAGAATCATCAGATTGAGGAGATCTTTAGGCTGTGAATAAGAGGTTTTTTTTATTTTTACCTTGCTCTCAGATAAGTGAAAGTAAAAGCACCTGTTGTTTTTCTCCTTTTTACAAACACCATCATTTCATTATAAAATCTTTAGTTACTTCAAGAAGTATAGGTATATATTTAACCACTGATCCATACATTCGGATGGATGGAGGATTCAGCTGTTGTTATTGCCAGCATGCTGCATTTCCAGAACTGCCTGATTCTGTTGATTCAGCTGGTGTGGAGGTGACAAGAAGGCTCTGTTTTAACACAGTTTTAGACTAGCTAAGATATTATTTATTCTCATGCAGGAATGGAAGAGCACACTGTAAATCCCAGTCTGGGCAAAATCATAATTTCCCTTACAGATTTTAAGGCTTAAGTTTGCTTTTCCCATTACACCATGCACAGCCTAATTGGGTCCATTTCCTTTCTGAGAACCCAGTGATGGAGGGTTTTTTCCTCCCTTTGTCTCTTCAGCTTTGGTGATCCTTGATTCTTCTAATAACTCTGGAGGTCTTAATGGGGAAAAGCAGGTTAGGTACAGAGTGGGCCATGACTTGACTGGCAGGTCATGCAGCTCTACTTGCTGTTTTTGACAGTGATGTGGCACCATAATGACGGCATTGACATCATAGTGACGAATAACAGGGACAAAATTAGGAGCAAAATTTATGTGATTCCATTGGGAGTGATTTGCGCTGTAGGAATTAAAAGTGTCAATGCATGTATGCCTATTGATTCTTTTCCCATTTAGGTTGTCCTTTATTTAACAATATATAGCTGATGGTAAATGGCAGTAATCTATTGTCTCAGCCTTTTGGAAGCAATAGACATTTCTCACTTCTTTAAAAATCGGCCACAACATCAGTTTCTTACAAAAGAAGGTAAATGGAGCTTGCTGTGCAATTGCCCTGTATGAAGCTGCTATTATAGTGTACAGGATTTGCTTATCCATCAGAAGAACCCTGGCATCAGCTGACTTCTTTACTCTTTCAACTGTGTGTAGGTACAAACTGAATTATGGTAATAATCCAGCTCCAAGACATGAAATATTACATGCAGAATGTCACATAGAGCACTGGCGTAGCTCAAATACGTTTCTATGGTACATGGGCTAAAGTTCCTAGATGCTTTTATAAATTTGTTTCCTTCATTTAGGCAAGCATGTGTAGAAAATAGAGATATTCATTTTCTGGATGAAAACCAGTGCCAGTAATATTTGGAGGATGCCTGTGCATTGAACCGTTGCCAAAACTCTGCTTGCTTTGTAGAATGCCGTGTTATGAAGTCCTCTTATTCCCGATCATCTGGTGTCAGGCACACGGGGTCCAAAAGTCCAGGACCTTCACGTCGAAGTAAATCACCTGCCTCAGGTACTACTAGGAAAGAGCTGAACATGTAAAATACTTGAAAGTTAGAATTTGTCCAGTGGGGTGAAAAAAATGCTGTTACTGTCTGAAATACAAGTACCATGCTTTGTTTCCCGAGGGGAAAAAGAGGGTTTTTTTCAGTTTAATGTTTATAATAAAATTTAATTTATAATAAAATTGGTATCTCTTTTTGAATCCTGAGAAGAAATGTGGTTTCTAATTTTTAATTAACAGGTTCAAAAAGTTTCAGTTTATGAACACTGGAATAATTTGTGCTAATTGTACGCTTGGGCTATGTCTTCAGCATGGCAACTGATTTTCTTGAAGACCATGAACTACAGGATGGTTATGTGGATAAATTCATGTTCATGGAACTAGAGTATACTCTTAAGTCATTTGAATTTGAGAAGTTTCTGCTATATAAGCCAAATATTGTCAGAAATACAGGATTTTGCTGTTGAAAGTAACTTTAGGAGATGGCTTTGGCCCATTAACGGACGATTTCTTTATTCTTCTTCTTTTTGGGGTTCCTGTAATTTCAAAGAAAGGATCACACTGTTTTTGCCAGCGGTTGAACTGAATACCATATGTTCCAAACATTGAATATGTTATGCAACTAAATAGAAGGGAGAAACTTGTTGGGTTTTTTTGTTTGTTTGTTTGTTTTGGTTTTTTTTGTTCTGCATTTAATTTTTAGATACAATTAAAATTACTTTAGCATTTTTCCCCTCAGACCTGGAGAAGTAGCCCTGAAACCGAAACACTGAATTTCTAAATATACGATGCTCTGTTCTGAGTGTATCTACACACGTAAACTCTCATGTGTGTATTGAAAACTGCAACATGTTCCATATTCTCATTTCATTATCAATTTGGTTTGCTTAATTAATGCTGGTTAAGGTAATTTTATATCTCTGGCTTCTTTCAAAGTGGAGGGGTTGTCATCTGTTCTAAGGGCTGTATATTTAACTGAAAAGCCTCAAAGAAGGGTCACAGTAAAAACAAAGAAAAATGTAACGTGAAGGGCAAGATTCACAACTGATCTACATTTCATGCAATCCTGTTAACTCCAGTGCAATTGCATGGGATGTCTACCAACAGTGAATTTTAAGCTAAGTATTTAAAAATCAGTGCTGTCCTTTCCTTATTTCTCCTTGGATACCCCTTTGGTTCGGTTAATTTGAAAAATTTACCCAGTGTCTGGTATTTATCCTTCTATTTACTTGCCACTTTTTGTCATGTAATCTTTACTTACCTTTATTTACCCTTCTTCCTTTCCTGCATGTTTAATAACTTCTTTCCTTCGTGTCTTTTTCCTTTGTGTCAAATATATGAGTACAGTAAAGAGGGGTGGCCACTACTCCAGTGCTTATTCTTCACCAAAATCCCCAGGTGAGCCATTACTATTATGGCTGTATATGACTAGTATGTCTCCTCCCTCCCCATTTACCTGTATTCGTTTTGCTGTATTTGTGAATGTTTTCAAGCTTGAAACACACGCTTTGCATTTGGTGAACCAGAGACATAATGGTTGCAGGTTTTCTGTTGAAGTAGATAGTTCAAGTGAAATGATAAAAATGACACTTTATAGTTTGTCGGACATCTGCTAATGGTGTCAAAGATAAATTTGTAAAGGTGTAATTTGACTACAGGTAGAGGAGCATTCTGTGGAGCAATGTATTTGTATTACAAATTAATTATTTGTGCATGTGTTTTCTGAAGCATATTATAATAGAAAATTTCAGCTAGTGCAAAAAGTTGCAGAAAAAAGCAGTGCAAAAACACGTCACAGTTTTTCATTTTATTTGCAATTTCTTTACCTTTCTTTTCTGGGTTACTTCAGCCTAAGTTCTAAAAAACTGAGAAACCTGTTTCTAAGTGAAAGTATCTCTAAAACAAGTAACATTTGATTAGAAAATAAGTTGAGACTTTGGACCATACTTTTAAATAGTATGAATATCTTTTAACAATTTTAAAGATACTTATAGGTTTTCCAGTTTTCAACATTAAAGAGGAATGGAGAAGATTTTTTTCTGTTGATTTAGGCGGCTACACACATTGTACGAAAACTCAAAAGAACATTAAAAATAGATAAGAAAGGTCAGTTTTGCATATACATGAAATAATCAGCAAATCATTAGGCAAAAATTAATACAGATTGCTTGTATGTCTTTTGAATAATAAAAAAAAAAATTACCAAAAAATATCTGAAATAGCAGTGTTGTGGTTTAACCCCAACAGGCAATGAAGCACCACAAAGCTGCTTGCTCACTCCTCAACCCCAGCGGGGTGAGGGAACAGAATTGGAAAGGTAAAAGTGAGAAAACTTGTGGGTTGAGATAAGATCAGTTAAATAATTTAAATAAAATAATAATAGTAGTAATGATAATAATGAAAAGGAAAAAAACAGAGAGAGAGAAGTGAAACCCAAGAAATACAAGTGATACATATGAAAACAATTGCTCACTACCAACTGACTGATGCCCCAAGTAGCAGCCCCACAACCAAGTTTTGCCCTAGTTTTGTTGCTGAGCATGATGTCATATGGTCTGGGATATCCCTTTGGCCAGTTGGGGTCAGCTGTCCCAGCTGTGTCCCCTTACAATTTCTTGTTCACCCCCAGCCCATTTGCTGGTGGGGTGGTGTGAGGAGCAGGAAAGGCCCTGACTCTGTGCATGTGCTGCTTGCTCAGCAATAACCAAAACATCCCTGAATTACCAACACCGTTTATAGCACAAAGACAGTACATAGTTCCATACCCACTACTCTGAAGAAAATTAACTCTACCCAGCCAAAACCAGCACCGGCAGTTGTCTGGCTTCCTACAGATGCAAAATTTTTACAGCTGCACAGGGCCAATTCCAGCTTTTACTGTAGCTGCAGTTCTGTAGCAACTCACATGCAGTGGATCTCAGAAGACACTGGCAAAGCTGTATGTATCTACAGACAGCTCTTCTAAATAGGATTTGCAGCAGAACGTACTGTGTGTTGTAGAATCATAGAACAACAAAAGTTGGAAGAGACCTCTGAACATCACATTCCTGGCTCAGAACACCATCATTGTCCACCCAGCATATTTTAGATACTAGCAAAGAGCTAGAGTACTGTCCATGTAGGCTGGAATGTTCTTCCTTAGACAGTTAGGAGAGGAAAGAAGAGGATGTTAACCAGCCAGCTTCACAAGTACAGTTTAGTGGTTCTGTTGGTGCTTAAAAGGATGGTAGTGACTTAGGGACAGATCAGGATGTCTTATAGTGTAGGCCCCAATGGTCGTGTTCAGGGAATAGTGACCTTCCTGTGAGGTATATAAAAAGAATTTGTGAGTAAACATTTTTTTTTTTTCCCATGTTGGTCATTCAGATGAAAATTCTTCTACTGAATTATCTAATTTTTGGTCACAAACTTTACAGCTTAGTATTTTTTCTAATGGCTAGAGCAAATTGTGTATGTGAGAAGCAAAAACCAGTAAGATAGCATTTACTAGCCCTTTTCATTGTCATACTTGCAAATTCTTTATAAAACAAAGATGCATTGATATGCCAAGTTTCAAGAAGGTCGTCTAAAGGAACGGGCTAAAAAGAAGTCTGCGGAAGGGATGTATACTCCTAAATACTTCTTGCCTCTTAAAAATCCCTTAAATAATTCACCTGCTGTTCTTACAGGCAACCCTTGTTAAAGTCAAAACAAAAATAGACACTTCTAATATAAATACAGTAGTGCTGCTTGAGAAGTGATGCATAACCTGTGACAGACCTCTGAATGTGTAAAGGATGTGCGCAGGTGTAACTGGTATTTACTTGGAAGCTAAGTTTCTATTTGCCAGGGTTGCTTTTTTTGTTTCTGAAAAAATAATTCTTCATCGTGAAACCTTTTTAGCCCTTAAATTTATGTCTAGCATTTACCTCTTCCCCAGAAAAAAGGAAGTTCAGACAGAGAGGAAATAATGTTGCATCCTATAGTATGATGAACAATGTGCTATCTATCCTGTTAACATAATGAAATTCATCAGGTTTGGGATTTTTTTTTGTTTGGTTGGGGTTTCTTGTGTGTGTGTTGTTTTGTTTTGTTTTAAAATAAATTAAAGGACTGACCGAAGTGATATTCAAGTCACCAGAGATAAAACCGATATTGTGTAAGGCCTCACTAGAAAACTTGACTTAAAAAGAATGAATTCTTGAAGTCAAGAGGGAGGATATTGTATATTTTCACAGACATTTGAACTTCTTGGAAGTTCAGAAATAACCTACTGATTATATACAGAAATAACCTTGTTGATTTGTTTCCTGTTTGTTTGGGGGTTTTTTTACCCTAAATTAGTATTTTTCTGAGCTACTGCTTAAGTTCTTTATCATCCAAATAGCTCTAACTTTTTGTTTATTTTTTTGCCATGGGAAAAACAAACCATACAACTTGTGTTCTGTGTAACATTCTATCTGGAAAGTAAGAGGTTGGTCCAAAAAGGAGAGACGGGTCAAATATCTTTAGGAACACTTTCTCCATATTTTATCGTGCAATATCACAATAAATGATGTAATTTTAAAAGGCTGTGGCTGATATTTGCCTGAGGCTCTCACACTGCCAAAGGGCAGAATAGGCCTTTTAAATGTCTAGAATGGTATATTTGCAATATTTGTGTGTCTTCTTGATCCCGTGTCCAGCCACATGAGTTTTGAGGGTGCAGTTTTGTGGCGTACAGGCATATAATTTATTCTTAAATGCTGAGGAGTCTGTTTCAGTCTTTGTATGCAGACTTGAGTGATAACTTGTCAAGAGAGGTATGTTATGTTTAAAAGCAAGCTAGGTTTTTTGACTTGTATTCATCTTTTCTTTCGTTTGCTTTTATCGCATTGGCCAGTCAATGGAACCCCAAGCAGTCAATTATCCACCCCAAAATCTACAAAGTCCTCCAGTTCTTCACCAACAAGCCCAGGCAGCTTTCGTGGACTCAAAGTAAGTGCAAGAACAATCAGAACTTGTAAATTCCATTATTCATTGAATGATGTATTACAGTGATACTAAAGAAAAAGAAGAAAAAAATTCTATAGGGTAGCCTTGCTAGTATGATAGCTGAGCTGGAGTGGAGGAAAGATCTGAAGTAAGATTTTTGTGTTTTGTCTTTGGTTGATAGGATGGAACTCTCAGCAGAGGGTGATGGTAGCTTGAATGTACCAATTTGGCCTCAAATTTTCCATTGTTTTGTGGATTGCAGAAATCCCCCAAGTAATTTATATTCCCTCAGCCTGTATAAATGTAGTTTCCTCTTATGGATACCTTAGTCTTGTAGCATTGCCCAAAATTTCATCTGAAGCACCCTTCTTCACCTGTGGCACACAGTTTCACCCCTTAATGCCTGAAAGCGTGTGAAGGGTTCTATGGGAGCAGCCTGATGTCTGACAGATTTTTCTCTGTGTTGCGCCAAGAGAATTCTCTTCCTCATCCACTTAAAAACTGGTAGCATTTACAGTGCTTAGAGGCTGCTCTGTGCCTTTTTCCTCAGTAAAATAAAAGTCTAGAGCACAGTTGAGCATCTTACTGCTGCATTCCTTTCAAGAAAAATTTTCTTATGAAATCATTAATTGCAGTCTTTCTGGATGGTTTGCACTGATTATGTTGATCAAGTAATAGCTCCCGCTGGTGAACACAATGGTTGTGGAGAGACTGCATAATTCTGTAGAAAACTGTTTTCTCAATTAAGACACTAGCTCAAGGACGTGATTTGAATAGTATTTAGATTTTGGTTTTGACATGCTAATTGTTACCGAGTCTTTGTCTGTTTTGCAAGGAGTATGGCACTGATTCCTGCCAGACTTCTGTGATAATTCTGAGACAAGATTTTGGTTTGTTTATTTAATTCAAATATATTTTCAGTTGTTTGGTTCATTTAGGCAATTTAGTGTTGATCCCTGCCTTTATGTTGTTGAGCTGTACCATCTCATAACTTCTCTTTGTCCAAAGCATCATAGATTGGCCTTTCTCCTACAAAATATTTTCAAGAGCGGTTCTGACACTGAAAATTAGAACTATGTGTCTTAAAATTTGTCTGGACAGCTCCGCTATAGGGCTTACAGTAGAGGACATCAAAATCATTGGACCTCAGGCTCTCAGCTAGTCTGCACTGTATTTAATAAATGCTCCTTTGTCTTTCTTTAATGAAATTACAAATTTAGAAGCTAGATAATTTGGTTCTTTTTATTTTTCCCCACACTGTCCTCTCTGGTTTTAGCTAATTAAAGCTCCATTAGTATAGGGCTAATTCTGATAGTAACAAGCAATTTTCAGTAAAGTGGGCATGTCCTCTTTCCCCTTCACCGTTCATTTCACTGAAGTAGACACTTGTACTTTTTCATTTTGGAATTTAATTGATGATGATAGTATTAATTAACTAATAGGTTATCGTGTGAAATAACTCATCCCTATATGACCAAACAGCAATAACAAATTAATCATCTCAGACCTAACGTTACTGAAGTAGTGAGTATCTCTTGATTTATCCCATTAGGATGCATCTGTTTGTTAGGAGGATCCCAGCTGTGCTCCTGAGACTAAAGATAGGGAAAGTTATCTGATGAATCTTAGGATAAATTCCAAAAGGATCAAGTGCACTGTGCAGTCACCCTTGTTTCTCAATTACGTTCTAGTAGTAATGATTGTTTTGGTGAAGTAGCTACATAAAACCAGTAACAGGGAGGCGTGGTTTTATACAAAGCCAGATTCTTCTAAGAAACCAGTTACTATTTTTGTGGGATTGATGAAGAAAGCAGGGACCAATTTTATTATTTTGGGATTACTGCTTTTCTCTATTCTTAGATAATTCCTTGTTCCTAAGACTGCAATGCTGTGCAGACAAGTAGTCTGGCTTCCTGGCCGTGACAACAGCTGAATGAGAATGTAGATATAAATATACCATGACAGACAGTGAAAGAATTAAGTATATTTCTGCATTTTCTGGCTTTGGAAAGGTAATATTTTGGCTGATTTGTTGTGTAGAAATCATATATGTTTACTTTTGTAGGGCATGAAGCAGCAATAGTTACTAATGGTTTTATGTGAGATTGGGGCAGCAGGAAAAGGGATCAAATAAGGCTTGATAGTTCCTGTAAAGAACAGACAATCGGAGCAGCTACATGTGAACCATACTTGGAAAGCTGTGTTATTTGGAAAGCCAGAGCAAAATAAAATATTTAACTATAGATTAGAACCTGGCTAAGATTTTAGAAGTTTGATGATAACATAGAACTTAAATGACAGTGCTAGTCATCAAGGCACTGAACTTGCAAAAGATAGTGATTGCAACAGCAATTTTTTCTCAGTCTCAGACATTGAGTCTTACATCATATTCTCTGAATGCTGTTTTTCCTTTCAAGTGAAGTCTCTTCAGTCCCCAAGGATTCCCTTCTGCTTCACAACAGAAGTGGAATGCTTAGGCACAGAAAACTCCTTGCAGGAAATGCTCCTTGTGAATAGCTTATCTTTAAAGAGAAGAGCTTTCCTTCTGTCCTTTGTAGCTCTTCCAGCCAGAGTGCCCTTGTACTATTAATTGTTCAGTACATACAGCAAGCTAGTTTGCTGTTCAACATTCCAGTCTTCCAGAAGTGTTTTTAAAAAATTATACTGAGGTCTGAGATTATGGAATTTGTGCTATGGCTTAATAGTAGTAAAAGCTACAGAACTGTCTCGCAACCCCAAATAAATGCCTTTATTCCAGTATGTGACAAATATGGATACTGTGCACCAATTGCATGCTACTGTGTATTCTTATTAAAGTTGTTTATTTTTAACGGCACAGTTTTAGCCTGTAACTAAGCATTTCACTTTGCAGGGGCTTCGTTTCAAGGTAAAGATTCAGATATAAAAATTAACAAGTATCGGTATGAAGTAAATGACTACTCTGTACAATCTTTGTTTTTGAGCAAATGTGCCAAGTTTTGTATTTTCCTATTTTCCATGAGATTAAAACTAGTGTATGGATTAAAACATAGTGGCAATAGTGCATTAGATGGCACAGGACAACCGACTGAGAGGAGTCCTTTTGCTGTTCTGTAGACAGGTGACGACTGAGAGGTTTAAACTTATTCTTTGCTTCTAAGTGTGCATTTATAGATACCCAGATACACATTGTTGTTATGGGCACTTTGACTCTTATCTCTTCCAGTACATCTGTTACTATGAACGCTTTGTACCATAAAAATCATCCAGAGACTAGATGAAATATGAGATTTTTGGAAAGTGATGTTCTAACTTCCTTATGCTTACTTGGATGTGGTTTATTGTTCCCTCTTGAAATTTAGTATCACTAAGTCTTTTTTTCTTTTTAAAAAAGAAAATAAAATTGTACAAATAAAGAAGCTTTATAGTTGAGCCCTTTCTCAGAATCCCAATTATGCTTAATAGCATTGCATTTGAATTTACTTTAGCATTAGTGTTTCGATTGATTGACCAATTGGCCAAAGTGAAAGGACATTAAAAGCTGATCTAACAAATAACTTAAGTACTTGGTTAACTTTAAGCTATTGAGTAGTCCCTTTTACTTCAAAGAAGATGATAATGTACTTAGTTAAACATGTGCTTAAGTAATTTGAAGGATCAGTGCCTGTCTTCATCAAGGTATTAAACTCCAGTTTTTTACACATGTGCTTTTGTTAGCAGCTACAACCTAGTGACAGAGATGCAGTAGTAGTTTGTAGAGGAGTTCTTTAACTGCTGCCTTTGTTGAATTTACAATTCAGCATCCTTCTCTCTCCTGCAGTGGATAAAAAGATTTGGCTAATTTGAGTTGGTAGGGAAACCGAGGTATTGCACTTAGAGTCAAGCCCATTCACCATTGTCATCAATTTGCTAAACGCTTTACATAATGTGACGCATTTCAAGATCCCTTTAGAAAAAGGGTACGTATTTATGTGGTTCTTTGGTGTTTCCAGAGCAGTGCAACAAAAAGCATAACATTATATATATGCCATACCATGTATGGGCAGATTAATGGTAGCAAAATCACTACATTCTAATTGGATATTGTATTGTTACTAACAATAATACTAAGTGTAGTTGGGTTACTAGCAGTGTTTAAGTATCACTTAATATGAAGTTTGTGTTTACAGATTATGTTAATATTAAGCATAATAATAAACAGAACATGTCAGTGGAAATACAGATTTTATAAACAACATTTTGTAATATCTTTTAGCATTTTCTTACTGCAGCTTTTCAGGATGTATTACAGAGAATGAATGAATTTAAATGCCCTCAGATTCTAGAGAATATGCCTGCAAACAGTTAATTGGTAATTTCACTAAAATGTTCATAGTCTACAGTTAGATTCATCACCAATTTGCATGTTTTTGTAAGGAAGGAGAAAGCTTATTTGAGAATATCAAGGTGTTTTTCTGAAGGTGTGAGAGTTCACATTCTCTTCTTAGCCTTCAGATGAAAGATGACCACAGCAATGCCAGTTCAGAAAGGTTAACAATATAAGATATATTTTTTTCTAAGTTTCTCTAGGTGCACTTTGGGGATAATACAGGATCAAAATAGTGACAATAATGTTTGTGTAGGTGTCCCATATTTCTGTCTGGAATTTTCTAGATACTAGGGTATGTGTACATCCATGTACCTGTGTACTACAGAGTTCAGAGTCTCTTCACCACATTATGAAATGTGCTGGAAGTCAAGGGCAGCACATTTAGTGCATCTTGGACATACTGTGAAGATGTTGTGCAACCATAGGAGATATGACTGAAGTCAGAGAAGCACCTGTGCATGTATGTACAGGACAGTGTACACAGGAGCTCTGTATGTCTAGCAACCTGATGGCAAAAGTCCTTCATTTTTGTCCAGACAGGCAAGAAAGACAGACACAGAAAACCTTTAGATGGGTGCTGTAAAAGGCACCATCCCATGTAGCTGCCAAAAATTTAGGTATTTCTTTCAATATGAAAAAAAGACCCAAATGTTTCCACAAGCATTTGTGTCATGGGCAATTAATCTAATCCTGAGTGCAAAGGTTTATCAACTAAGGTACCATTCCGCTTCAAGAGAATATGGGTTTATATCTGTGGATCCTTCCTCACACTCCAATGAGGCAAAAAAATAAAATCCCACCAGATGTATAGTTACCTAGCATTACTTTCTTCTGTCCCTGTACTTTCTATTTTAAATACAAGCACTATGTTTACATGTTTTTTTCAGGTATACGGTAGCATTTTGACTCAAAGGATTTGTAATAAATCTTTACTCCTGGACCATGAAGCGAAGCTTGATTAAAATAACTGTCAGGCTGCTTTTTCATTCCCAAATCACTGTCTTAAGCTCTGATCCAGATTTTAAGGGAATCTTGGGCCCGTCCCTGCCTGCTACTTACACATATTTGCATATACCCATTTCAGTTCATGCTCTTGGACTCTGTGATGGTTTAAAGGCTTTTAAGTTTTTTGTTTTATATTTTTCTTTACGTGTGTGTATTTTCAGTTTCTTAACTTAGAAGTACAAAAGTTGATATGCACAGTATCTGGCAGGGTGAAGCCATCTGTCATATTCTACATTGGATACTTCAGAGAGTAAAAAAAAAATAAATGTCCTACAGTGCAGAGTATCAAATAGAGTTTTTAATGGGTTGGATGTTAAGGGAGAAAGGAAGAATGCTAAATATCTTTTCCTTAGTTACTACGACTAAGTGTAATAAGCACATTGGTTACTAAAGCAGGTGTGTTAAGGTTATGGATATGGCAGATCTAATGTGAGTCTTTCTCATAAAGCCACCTGGTCACTTAAGTTACAGTCAGTCTGTATAAAATATAGAGAAATGTGTTTAGATTTTTTTGTGAAGCTGGAAAAATTATTTTTCTACAGGAAATAGCTCAGCATGCGAAGAAAACAAAACAATTGGGCAGGTTTTTTTCAGCTCAGTACCTTTTGTAACTTTTTATGGCTTCTTTAATTAACCTTTGAAATGATAGGCAACTAGTTTTGAGAACTATGTGTTCACCAAATTCTCAGATCTTTAACAACACCGTTGTATTGTGCATTTGGCTCTGGATGTGCTCTTGAAACACAATTTCCCTGCGGGGAGACAACTTGAGGGAAGTAAAAGCAGTAACTGTTATATTCTGTATTGCATCATGTTTAAATACAACAGGAGTCACTGTCAGCATAAGATGTTCTTGGCCAGTATCATCTACCTTCTGAGGTGATTGTTTTACTCAAAGGGCTGGATAGCCATTGCTGCTCTAAATTACTCTGAGCTTTTTAAAACAAAGAATCAAATTCTGCCTCAGGTCTGAGTTTTCTAGGACTTGCATGTGTGTGAGAGACAGGGAATGTTCATAGGGGGACCAGTAGTGGATGAGAGCCACGTGGACTAGAACACAGGAGGAGGAATTGTTGCAATACCTAATGTGTGTTGTGGTAGATGACATCCGTATTCACTAGTGTAGCATCAAAGCAACACGCACCCTTTTCTCTTCTCCTTGGTACTTCAGGAATGGCTGGTGAACCAGCCAAGTCTACTTGCGCATCCAAAAAGCTGTACTTTGCCTTCAAAAGAACTGCAGCTGTTGGGATATCAACACTACAAGATGTTCTAAATATTACACATCACTGGATGGTTAAATGGTTAGGAAATTAATAATACAAATTGCTTTATTTTGAGTCACAGTCAATTTCTGCCTCCTCACCACCTTTTCTGTCTAGTCAAGCACCTTGCAGACATATTAAGAGTTTATGTCTACTGTGCTCTGACACAGTAGGGAAAAACTAGACTGATTTTGCTGCTGAGGAGCTGGGACACAGACCTACAACACCAAAATTATAGGCAGTCTTTGTTGTAGAGTGAGCTTGGCCTCATGTTTAGAGCCGGGAGGCAAATTAGTGGTAGAACTAAGGTTAAACCTGCTATTTCAGATTCTGATCTAGCACCCAAACAACACCACCAGCATTGGATTTATTTTTTTTCTTTTTATATTCCTTTTAGTTTTTTTCCTGCTTGCTGCAGTTTGCTTCCTTCTTGTAAATCTGGTGGTAAGAAGAAATGTGCCCAGTCATGCTCTGACCTGATTACGAGGACGAAGGAAGCTGGAAATGTGGGATAGATATTACCATGTATTGTCACTCACTGAAAACCCAAAATAGATTACTAATGTTACTGGCTGATGACTAATGCTTTGCAGTGAGCTGTTATCTCCACTTAATGCTTGAAGAAGATGTGACTGACTGCTTAAGAGACTGACTCATGATTTTGCACAAATGTCATTTAACCCAAATGTCCTTGTTCCTGATCCTTGTTAAGTAAACAGGTAACTCTGAAAGACAGCAGCATTACCATAGCCTGGTTTTAAGTTATTAGCAAGGAGCAGAGTAGTAGCTGGCTGGTTGCTGTTTGATGCTATTTCTATGTCAAATGCTCGTAAACATCATTGTTCTAGAGGCTCTGCGAAATTAAGTTGTACCGCTTCTACTGTACCTTTAGCTGATTTGGCAGCTCAGCTGCCACTAGAAACTTAAGCATTCATTAGCATTTCATGAGCCTTTAGACAATATCCCTATCTGTCAGTTCAGTTCTTTCATTGACAATAGTGTTAATGATTTAAAATATTCAGCAGTGTGACCAGACAATGTCAGCTAAAATGGAAAATGCCGCATTTGCATTCCTGGTGTCATCCAAAGCCATTTCAACAGACAATAAGCTTAAGGCAGAGAAGCATTTTAATCCTTTATGTGGTGAGTGGTGAGAACTATTATAATAGCCCATGAAGAAAACAAGATACGGAACTTCACAAAACTGCAAGAAATGTTATGTAGAGGAGGGGGAATGATCTAAAAGATACTGTAATTTCGTAGAGCACCCCTATACTTCACTGTAATGGGAGACCTTGTAAACCAGTGTTGCAGAGAACACAGCCAGTACATTTTACTATATTTGGCATTCATTCCCATGCTTCCATCCCTTATTAAAATAAAAATTGATTGTAGTGTATGTCCCTGGGCAGTGTGACAGGATGACTTTAAGCTGAATTATGAAGATTCAATTTGAATGCCAATTAAGTTGATAGTGCAGCAAAAGTATTTTTCTTCAGCCTTCCTCCTTCAAACTCATTTAGATATTTGGGGTTTTTTTTACACACTGTCACAGTTACTAAAACTGCATCTATGTCTGGACATAGACATCTAACTTGAAATGCATATAGATCTCGTAAATCTTCACATCCATAAAAACCTAAAATACTGACCACTAGATTACCAGGCAAATCTGACTATCATCATAGAGGTACTATGCCAAAATTCTTTTCTTTCAGTGAAAACTAGTATGGCCATGCAAGAATTTCTATGTTACCTTCCTAGCATGCTTCAGTGCTCATCTAAAGAGAGCATATATTGACAGAGTTCACTTAGGGAAAACTCAGACAGTGCTGGCTATGCAGGGATGTGTTAGACTAAGGAGAGCACGTGGTTGCTGCACTGGCCACTGAGTAGCAGTTTGGAGGTGGTGTCTCTGGCTTACATGAAAATGTACACAGAAAGTCTTGTAACTATCTTGTGTGGAACGAGGAGGCTCTGTCGTACTTGGGTGGAACCTGGTGCAGCTGGAGGGAGGTTTTTTTGCTGTTTACCAAAATCTGTTCAGTTACTTCATAGGAATATCAGGGCTGGATCTTAAATTGATGCTAGTGAGAGTGATACAATGATGAACTGTGAGAAAGCAAGAATAAAAATAAGATGGTAGTATACAAGCAAGCTGACTCTGTATAGATATTTTTAGGGTTGTTTTTTTTTTTAACTTTGCTGGGTTTTTTGTCTGTCTCCTTCCTGTGATTACTTTGCTATCAGAAATAATAAGTTCTTATGTACTTCCCTAGATCTCTCCACATGGTGGATCTTCTTCCAATGTGAATGGTGTACCTGAATCACTCCATTGTCAGAGTCCTGAAGGTAGGACACCAATAATTGCTAACAATCCTTGCAAAAGTTTTGTTGTAGGTGACACTTGGTTTAGCACTTTTAGACGTTCCTGATGATTCCATTTTTTGTTCTGAGATGGTTGATAACCACCTTGGAAAAACTATCGCATTTTCTATGTCAAGACAATAAAACTAGGAAATTGAGTTTGTTCTTTTTTTTGTCATGTGGTAGCACATTAGTGGACCCTGCTCTTCAACACATGATATTAGGACTTTGAGTGATTCTGAACATGATCTGCAGAGCATCACTAGAAATGTGTTTGTGGCAGGATTGAAAGTGGAGCTCTTCTCAAAACAGCACAGTAGCGCTTCAGGTAGAACCACTAGCCCATCATCTGACTGTAGCTAAACTTCATGTTAGACTTTAAAGCAATGTGGTTTGGTTTGCTGTTTGGTTTTGGGGTGGGTGTGTTTGTTTGTTTGTTTTGTTTCTTTTAATTATTTTTACATTTCCTTTTAGAATATTTTTTTTAATTTAAAAACACTGAAATAAGCAGCTATCAAACATTTTAATTTTGAATGTTTCTGCAACAGCTAAGGGAGCTTGAAAGAATCCAGCAGATAAAACTTGGTTCTTTTACGTGCATTGTAGATCAACCTTATTTATATTTTTGCTTAGGAATCCAAAAAGATTCTTCAAAAAAAGTTTTTTGAGTTCAGAAAATATTTAGACTAAGGACTTCTAACTGCATTCATTACTTTTAAAATATGTCCATAAAAAAACATAGTAATATTTGATTTGTGTGTTAAAAGGTCAAGCAAATCTGATTAGTTTCATCTTGTTCCTTCTTACATTTGAGATTAAAAGCAACGAAATACGCTGTGAAGAAAACAACTTACTTTTAGGGTTGGTTGGGTTTTTTTTGCACTTGTGACTGTTCTGCATCCATGGAACCTATTGGGAATATATTACATCCTGTTGACACTTCTGCTTGCATTATTGACCTTGCTTTTTTGCAGGTGTGAATGGAAACAAGTGCTCAGGTTCATCTACCATTCTTGAGAAGTATAAAGTGGGGAAGGTGATCGGAGATGGCAATTTCGCCGTCGTAAAGGAGTGTGTGGAACGGTGAGCAAGCACTCTGTATATTTTACTGGATAAAGCCCTGTGCACTAGCATAATTTCATAGGAAATGGAATGAGATGGAAGCAAAGACCAGTTGCAAAGATATGCTTACACTTCAGGAGACATAGTCATAGCAAACACACAGAGCTTCCTGTGTATTATTCTGGCAAAGGGATATAAGAGCAGCAGAGGAACGTGGCTTTTTATCCCCAAAACTAAAGGAGGTATCACCTTCTAATGGAGGTTCCATAGATCTTCAAGAAATCCCCCCACACAACAGACTGTTGTGGATAGCAGGAAATTGTATGTGGCATCTAAACAGTCTTTGAGAAACACACCTTCTGCCTCAGCAATTCTGCTGCTGTAGTATCCCCACTGCCTGCTGCTTAATTGACTTTTTCACAGCTTTCAGTGTACTGTGGGTATTTTAAAGGCATGCAGTTGGTGGCCATAGCCTGTGCTACTGACTCCCTTGTGCTTATTTCTTCCTCAAGGTAGTGCGGTGAGTAGCCAGAGACTTTTCAAATCAGTCCTTCAGTATTCCAGACTGAAATATTCTTGTGCCTGCTTTCCCCTGGGGTAGACAGGATACCTTTACAGGCTTGTGCTGTTACTGCTCTTCCCCTGCAAGCTTTGTGTTACACTTTGCTGCTTGCTGGTGCAAACTTAACAGATGATTTGACTGTCACTTTCTCAGTGTATTTTCTAGAACCACCTTCTGCTGTCTTCAGCAAACTGAGAGTATGTCAGCTTCTTAAATATTGTGAGGAATCTCCAATGTGTACACAAATATTGGGCAAATTCAGCAAATGTCAGTAAAAACCATACAAGTTACAGAAACAGTTTCAATTATTTGATCTTCATCTGCTGCTTTTACTTAAATGAAAAGAAAGATGATTATGAATGGAAACATCTCATTCCAGTCTTAGCAGATCAGAGATGCACAGAAAGCTACTTCTGCTGAGTCATCCAAATGGGCCAAAAGGGTTGGGTACTGAGGCTGAACCTGGGGCCTTCTCTACTGAAACATAGGTGACTGGATCTTATAGACCATAACTTTCTGCATTAATTACTGTTCTTTCTCAAGAGAATTGTTTCTTCACACTGTATCTGTATTATTTCTCTCCATTACTGATGATAATAATAATATTGGCAGGTGAGATGTAACAGTGTCAAATATGCCCTTCTGGTTTACAGGAGCAAATGACAATTGTTATTTTTAATATTGGGGTTTTTTTTGAGAAAGTGATGTACAAGCATGCAGGGTTTATAGAGTAAGGGGTAAGGGCTGAGGTGGCAGCTCTTAGAGGTACTAACTGAGAACACTGCTGAGAAGGAAAAAAATGGCTAAATGTCATCTGAATATGAAGAGTTTTTACCACGAAACTCTGGTTCCTGACAAGCATTACCACCTCAGCCAATAATCCTGTCCCTACTGCTTTAAACACTGCAGGTCTGTTAGAAAACCAGTGAGAAGGCAATATAGCCAGCTGAGTTGCAGCTGGATTTGTGTCCATTTCATTTTGCAGGCAGGTACACGTAAGAGACTTGAGGCTACTGAATAGAGTATTTCAGTTGGAAGGGACCTACAGCAATCATCTGGTCCAAGCGTCTCACCAATCCAGGGCTGACCAGAAAGTTAAAGCATGTTATTAAGGGCATTGTCCAAATGCCTCTTAAATACTGACAGCCTTGAGGCCTTGACCACCTCTCAAGGAAGCCTGTTCCAGTGTTTGACCACCCTCTCAGTAAAGAAGTGCTTCCTAGTGTCCAGCCTAAACCTCTCCTGGCACAGCCAGAACCATTCCCACATGTCCTATCACTGGAACCCAGGCAGAAGGGATCAGCACCTCCTTCTCCACATCCCCTCCTCAGGAAGCTGTAGAGAGCAATGAGTTCACCCCTCAGCCAATGTCTGTAGGTGCTCCTTATAGGACATTCCTTCTAGCCCCTTCACCAGCTTCATTAACCTTCTCTGGACACATTCAAGAACCTTAACATCCTTCTGTGAGGCCCAGAACTGCACGCAGTATTCCTAGCGAGGCTGCAGCAATGCTGAATACAGCAGGCTAATCACCTCTTTTGACTGACAGGTTATACTGTGCTTGATGCAGCCCGGGGAGGGTTTGCCCTCTTGGCTGCCAGGGCACTGCTGACTCCTAGGGAGCCTGCTGGTGACCAGCACCTGCAGATCCCTTTCCGCAGGGTTGCTCTTCAATCAATCCTCTCCCAATTTATAGCTGTGCCTGGTATTACCCTGTCCTAGCTGCAGAATCCAGCATTTAGACTTGTTAAATTTCTTCCCATTGTAGCCCAATGCTCCAGTCTATCTAGACTGCTCTGCAAGGCCTTTTTTCCCTCAACAGAGTCAACAGCACCTCCCAGTTTGGGAACATCAGCAAACTTGCTAACAGGGCATTCAGCTCCTGCACCCAGATTGTTGATAAATATATTGAACGGGACTGGCCCTTGAACTGAACCCTGAGGAACACCGCTGGTAACTGGTCACTAGCCAAATGCAGCCCCATTCACATGCAACCTTCTGAACTCTGCCCTTCAGCCACTTCTTCAGGAAGTGCACCATGAGCCCGCACATCCCACAGCTGAGCAACTTGTGCAGAAGGATGCTGTGTGGGACAGCCTTACTAAAAGCCAGAAAAACTATCAATCCAGAAGTTTCTTCTAGCTGTCTATAGAATAACTAACTCATCAGTGCTTACATCCTGGCTTGGTGATCAGTAACAGACACTCACAACAACATCTTAGTTTTCCATCTCCCTAATCCTCACCCAGAGGTTCTCAACCACATCATTACTAACTGTAAGGTCTGTACAGTCAAACCTCTCCTTTATTTATTGTGCATCACCTCCACCTCTGCCTGTCCATCCCTCCTGTAGCCCTGCATCCCAGAACACCAATCATGGGACTCATTCCACCAGGTCTCACTAATACCAATGATATTATAGCTCTGGGTTCATCCTGTTTCTTTCTCATACTGCTTTTGTTGGTTGGTGTACGAGCATTTCAAATCCACTCCAGAGCCCTCCGTGTTCCTAGGAGATGTGTAGATGTTCTCACCAGCGATGTCACCCTCCAGAGACACCATGCCAGTCCTTGGCTTACCTACCCCAATCTTGTTGGTATCCCTTTCCCCCATCAATTCGAGTTACAAGCTCTCTTGATCAGCCCTGCCAGCTTGTGCCCAAAGCTGCATCTTCCCCATCAGGGCAGGAGGATCTCATTGGGCCCCAGCATCCCTTGTCTCCTGAAGGCTCTTCTGTGGTTTAAAACCCCAAAGTTTTGGCACAGGCACCAAATGAATGGTGCTCCACAGTGTTTTACCATGTGCCCTGAAACTGGCCGTACATCCTTTCTTATTTATAGGGCCAACAACATTAAATTTAAAAATCTAGTTTTGTATGTGATGCAATCTTTATATTTAGTGAAGTATTATTACCCGGATTTTATATAAAATAAATATACAACAGTAAAGGCTAAGAACAATGAGACAGAATGCTTAATTATTATACTTCATTTCTAATTGCTTTGTGCTTAGATTCCTTAGTTGTGGAGCCAGGGTCCTACTATACCAGCTGTGCTACAAAAAAGAGAAGATGGTCTCTTTTGTAGAGGGTGCCTATATGTCTAGATACAAAGACCTGAGTCAACAGATGGCCACTGACAGCTAGACAGAAGCATACCAGAAACCTGGCAGACAATGCTGGTGTACGATAGGCAGTGGTATTAGCACATGAATTATGTGGATGATATCCAGGTTGGTTTTGCTTTCTTTTCTTAGGAACTGTAGCAAAGATGTCTGCAAGAGCGATTTGAAGCTGGTTGATAAATGGGCTTTGTGAACGTTACCTCCTTTTTCCACACAGCATAAGTGTTTTTACTAAGTGGGGTTTGCTGATCAGTTGTTTGCAGGCTTTCAGATAATGCACTTAAATTAGTAAAATGCATGAATTGTGCTCATAGTAGATTTTACATCGGGCCTATAATGTAAGAGGATGGCATTTCACAGATACCATTTAGGTAACACTTCTATCTAAAGAGCGGATCAGGTTGTAACTATGACAACCCTGCAGATACAGCTGCGCTTTCAGAGCAGAGATTCTCTACTGCATTTTGTTTGAATAATGGATAAATTGAATGTGAGATGTTGACTCAGATCCCTTTTTTTGGTAAGGTACTAATTTTGACTGGCTATATCTAATGCAAAAAATATAGTGAAAATTATCCTGGAAGTTTAAAAACAACACCAGACTCTTGCTTTTGTAACTGCCTCCAGTGGTTTTTGCCATACATGTGGTGGTGTGATGCACGCTGGAGTCGGTAGGTACTGACACAACACAAAACAGGAGCAAGAGGGTCTTACGGAATTTGCTTGTGATTTTTCAATTCATCATTAATATAAGTTTTAACATCTTTGCTCATAAAAATGGTAATTCATTTGTCTTGCTATTTCCTCCCTTTTTGGAGATATTTATTGCTTAAAGGGACAAAAGGCAAACGAGCTCCTTTCTGTGAGAGTATGTCCTGAAAACTTTGTATATAACCACTCTCTTAAATGTCACGGGACTTTAGATAACTGCTATAGAATATTTAATAAAGAAAGAATGAAATACATAAGATCAAAATCAGCGCCTAATAAATTCTGTGGAATTTTAGACTAGTCTGTAAGGAACTATAGGTTTTTAGCTATGCTGAATTCTGTTGAATTTTTCCACTAGGATACCAAGTTTTATACCACTCACTGACACATAAATGTATGTGATTTTATCTTTCAAGCCTACCAGTTGAACAAAGCTAAGTGGAAGGCCCAAGACAAATTTTGCATGTTTTATTAAAGAAAGTGACAGAGAGTTGTGCCAGGTCGCAGAGGAATGAATTGCAGCTGGAGCCTGGGATTAATACACAAAGTGAGCTGGGTTGTGGTAGCCAAGGAAACAGCAGGCACAAATGCTGCTGAGAAAACAAAAACTAAAATCAAGTCTGTTCTGTGTTTTCTGTCGGCAACCTCCATGGGTCAAGGCATCCTGTGACGATGACATATGATCATCTTAAAGATCATGCCACAGTTTGTTGACCGGTTTCTAATTAATGGCTCTCGTTTTGTTTTTTTTTCTTGCTAGATCCACAGGAAAGGAGTTTGCACTGAAGATCATAGACAAGGCTAAATGCTGTGGAAAGGTAGCATACAACAATTTGCATGTATAAAAGAAACAGCAAAAGCAGCACTAGCAGCTGCTCGTTAGTCATAATTGGTGGGTGTGTTTGGGTTTTCTGACTATTTTCAGAATATTTGTTTAACAGGATGATAATGTATCCAGGGAAGCAAATAATAAAAGTAGTGAGTGTTAGTCTACTAGATAATAGAGTCAAAACCAAATTGCCATCTATTTTATTGGACTGACAAAGAAAATGTTAATATATGTCCCAAATATATTAGAATGATTTTCGTCTGTAAAATGTGGGAAGAAATCTGCAGTTACATGTGTATTTATATAATTCCTATCCCTCTCTGCCTAACTTCTTTTTTTCTTTCCATGGTTGTACATTCTCCTTTTATATGCAGTACATGGATTTAGAAAGCAATTTTTGCAACCACTTCTTTCTGTTTCACCATCCTGTATAACAAAAGATATCTTAAGATATCTTGGCTCTCTTTTTGTCATTACTGTACTTGTAAAAACCTTTTTTATTATCCTTTACCACAGTGGAGAGCTTGAGTTCTAGCTGGACTGTCACCTTTCTGATCTTCTCTCTGCATCTAACTAGATCCCTGTACCTTCTTGGGTTGCCCACCCCTTCTGCCAAAGGTGGTAAATTCAGCCTGTTCCTGTGCCTCTAGCACTGCCTTCTTGAAGAATGTCCAGCCTCCCTGCACCCCTTTTCCCTTCAGGACTGTCTCCCAAGGGACTCTTGCAACCAGTGTCCTGACCAGGCCAAAGTCTGCCCTCTGGAAGCCCATGGTAGTGGTTCTGCTGACGCCTGCCTCCTCCCCCCCCCCCATATTGGAGCCTTTTATAAAAAAAAATTACTGTTCATTTTAAATAAACATAGCTTATGCTTTTATTTAAAGCATCTAACAGTTTAGTCAGGTGAAACAAAGAAAGTGCAGGTAAAGCTATTGTGCCTTAATTGTAATTAATGGATGTAATATTATCTGTTCTTCAGGTAGAAAAATTCTAGTTTTTGCTTGGAATCTTAATGCTAGAAGTTACAGGCTTCCATCCATAAGGCTTAGTATGCTGTGGCTGTTCACTTTTGTCTGTTGCTGAGATCCAGCACTGTGTTTAACAGAATTGCTTCATATTTGTTTGTTTGTTTGTTTTTTTCTCCAGAGCACTTTGCTTGGAGCAGACATATGTTTGTTCAGAATGACAATGATGCTCTTTGAATCTGAATTTCAGAGGTGTGACTGTTTAACCCGTAGATGCCGCACTGTACTCTCACAAAATGAGGTGCACAAATGGCACGTGGTTTCTGAGTTACATAGCCACATAAAGCATTGGCAAAAAACACAATGCAGCTCTAAATAACCCTGGAAATAGAAGGTGAAGTAGCATAAGATCTTCAGTCACTGCCTATGCACAGTGGATCACATCTGCTTCTAGTGCTCTGCTCACAAATGCATGAAGTGCATGCTACTAATCAGTGCATTGAACATGGATAAGTTCCTAGTCCAGTGACGTGATTTGTTATCTGCCAAAGTGTGAGGAAACTGATGTTTTATGCCAGCATTGCTACTTATTTTGTGGTGAACCTAAATATACTATTTGTATTCCAGTATTTAGAAATGAAAACACAAATCATTCTTCAGATGCAGGGGGTGTGTGTTTTTATTCACGCTCCAGTGTTAACCAAGTGCTAAAATATTCTAGAAAACACAAACATTCTGAAATTAATTTGTTCTTGAAACCCATTACTTCCTCATAAGTATAGGGAATTAAACTCAATCTGTGTGCTGTTATGCTGTTGGAACCACAATGACTTAACTGAGCTGGTACATATTTTGCAGATTGTAAATCTGAACATACATACAGATAATGTGAACTGAAATCCATAACCAAAATGGCTTTAGTATTTTTTCCTGTATATAATACACAATATTTTTAAACAATAAAGTCATTGACAATAAATCCCAGGTAATCTGTCCTTGAGTAACCTAAGCTAAATGAGAGATGAAGGCTGGAGAGGATCAAGAACATGGCAGGTTACAATGGTCCAGCTTGGGGTCAGGGGGTTCTGAACTTAATTTCACCTTATAATACCCACAAAAGAATGTAATCTGCACTTCCTGAATTGCTGTCATGTTCTGGGATCTCTCTTTTTTAGCGTTATCCCATTGGTTTATGTTGTGTGAAATACAGTATTTTAAATTAAATTTGTTGACAAAGTCCAGTTGGGCTAAAATACAAGTTAACGTCCAGCATCTGACACTAACCCTCTACTACATAAATTAAATAGCAAAAGGGGTGTTCACCGATCAAGTGATCCGTGGTCAGCTGATCAAAGAGGTGAATTGGCAATTTTCTGTCTATTCAGATATTTATGTCTATTCTGCCCTTTTTTTCTGAACAGGAACACCTGATTGAGAATGAAGTGTCTATTCTGCGTCGAGTGAAGCATCCAAATATCATTATGCTTATAGAGGAAATGGACACCCCAACAGAACTCTATCTGGTGATGGAGCTGGTCAAGGTAGGATTAAGACGTTTGAGGTTTAGTTTTTCTTTTTGTTGTTGTTAATTCTCTGTGGTGTGAGATCTAGGTATCTAGGAACATTAAGATCTTGGGAGATATAATCAGGTAAGATTTCAGTGGCAACCTGCATTATTTAATCATGCAAATATTGTTGTCAATCAGTTATATTAAGGGATTTATGTCTCCAGTTGTAATTAGACTATTTACATGGATTTGAGTTACTTTGGCAATGTGCATGGTCTAGGGAGAAGTGGATAGTGGTTTTTAGACATCAGGTTTACAATATGATATGCATTTATTTGCAGAACACCAGCATTTTTTGTTTCACTAATATCTTTATTTAATAGTTTGTTATAAAGAAGAAACTCCGTTTAATGATTTTATAGACAATAGATACAATGAATAGTTTAAACTCAAGTGATTATAGTCCAGCAACATTAAAACTCAAAATACCTCACCTGTTTTGCTTATGTCAAACATTCACTTTATTTCCAATTCACCAGAAAGTAAATGCTGCTTTCATACATGTACAGAGAAATCATAAATCTTCGTTTTGCTCTCACCTTGTGAACCAAATATTCAAGTTGCATCAAATTTTAGTTGTGCACTCTCTCATCTCTGTTCTGTACATGCACAGCAACACTGCACATCAGCTCCATCAGCATGTCATATAGAAATAATATGTATCATCATCATCACTTTTTAGTTCTGTCTGAAGCATTCAAGAGTCCCCTCTAGAATGGCTGCCAGCCTGGGAAACCTCTAAAGAAAGCTGGCAGTTGCTAAATTCATAATTCCTGTAGCCTACCCATTTCTGTTGCTTTCTAGAAGTTATTTTTATATAGTAGAAGCTTTTTTGGTTTAAGACAGTATTTTTAATATATTTTAATACACTCCCATCATGGCCTGTATTTCATGAATTGCTGCTGCTCTTCCATGTGTATTGAAATGCTTGGAATGCCACCCATGGCTCAGACAGATCCCTCCTACAGATGTATCCCGGGTAACCATCATAGAGACACCCACGTAACATTTCCTTACTGCCTGGAAATGCTGCATCAGCAACTGGCTTACGTGTTCCTTAGGAACGGGGCATCCCTAACCAGAGGCTGCACAACCGGCACAGTCAGAAGTCACCTCTAGCTTCTGCGCTTTGGTGTGTGGAAAAGGTCATGCCTCTGTTGTTTGTCCTTTCAGCTATATTTACTGGATATTTCAGCAGTATCTACAGAAATTCCAATTTGCAGAGCATTATAACTGCTGAGTATTTGTTACATTAGGCTTTTTATTATTGGCTACTTTATATTACTTCAGGCTTTACTCAAAATCAGGGCTGGTTTTGGCTATGTAGAGGTATTCTATAGATAAGATGAAGGAAACTGTGTGCCTGTACCTGCATGTAATATAAATGAGTGATCAAAGGTAGGAAGCTCAATAGAATGAAATCAAGACAAAGAACCCAACCTTAGACACCAGAAGCCTGGAGTACATTTGAAAGTTTAACACAGATGACCCAAGTCCCAGTCTAGAATCTTGGTGACAAAACCAACTTTCCACAAAATACCTTTTTTTTTGCTGTTTAACAGGCATTCAGGCATGCCTTTTGTAAAGGAAGACTTTACTCAGCTTTTCTATGAAATATCATTAATCATTTTTCATGTAGTCCTCTATTATCTTTCCGTTACTTTAGGGAGGAGATCTCTTCGATGCGATCACTTCTTCTACGAAATACACAGAGCGAGATGGGAGTGCAATGGTCTACAACCTAGCCAGTGCACTCAGATACCTTCATGGCCTCAACATTGTGCACAGAGACATCAAGCCAGAAAATCTCCTGGTACGTCCCATTTATTTTCTAATACTTCCTCTTATTTTGCTCTCATTAATGCAAATGCTTGTGTATAAATGTCAAGGAGCGGAGCAGAGAACAGCAGGAATATTAATTTAGGATAAGTACGTATGAAATAACTCTTCTGCCATGAGATAGCAATCAGCATAACCCATCTGAGCTGTGCTTAAACTTGTCCTTAGACCTACCTTTATTTACATTTTGATTAGCTGCTATTTGGATAAGCAGGAGTATTGTCTCACAAACAATGAATTTTAAAGCTGCGTCGATGAATTATTTATTACAGTTTGCAAGTGGGAGAAAAGGTGGGCTGAGTGCCAGTTCTTTGAATGATCATACGGTTATCTCAAGGAATTTATTTCTTTTCCTGTTTCTTTCACTGTCATAGTAGGACCATCTTCCTGATGATTTACCAGTATTCTAGCCATGAATTAACTCTATATACATTTATTTTATCCCAGGGGACTGACTACTTTTGTTTTCAGCAGAGACATAAAATAACCAAGTTGACAAAGAACTGCCATGAAATCTGCTTTGGGAGCTGCTTAGACACAGTTCACAGAACTATTGTGCTGTCTTGCTTATATACACTTACTATTGGCACTGGACAAACAGGGCCACAAGCTCCTCTGCTTGAGCCACTGTCATGAGGAATGCTAGTAGCGTTCATCAGCACTTGGTAGGCATTTCTTAAAGCCTTCCGTGGTGTTTGTCAATCCTGCTTAATGAGGTTGCACCTAGCGTAGGAGTCGTGGCTTATCCCAGACTGGATTTTGACCTATTACAAGGATAGGGCTATCAGCTGAAAATATTTGCCAGTTAATAGTCAATTCTTTCCCCAACTAATTCCACTGGCGGTGTTTAGCAATTTAAATAAGCCCTGAAATAAATTAGATTGTTTAGCAAAAGGCTGGGGGGGAGAGGGAAGGGGGGAACACTTCTGGAAAATGTAGTCACAGCAACATGGCACTAAAGAGAAAGAAAATGAAGGTACAGGTCTCACTTATTATCAGTGCATCTGCAAACAGCCAGTCCAAAGAAATTTTAAGCTCTCATTAGTGGTTGAATCAGTTATAAATAGGCACAAATGTCCTTTCTGCCTAGAAAGCCTAAAGAGATTACTCAACTGATGCAAATCTTACTCAGTGTGATTGACAGTGGCAGAATGTTAAGATAACATACTGGTATTGAATGTAAATGCAGATAATTCCCATCAATTACTACCTATAATTGCAAGTAGTTAGTTCTTTTGCACAGGGTCATCCAGCCGTCTGAGTTACAGTCCCTTCACTAGTCATGCATTTAAAAATACAAACCCTACGAGTAATTGCAGATGTGAGTGTTAGCTCAAGGAGAACAAGTGCTTCCATTAACAATAGGAATGATAGAGGAATGAAGGAAAATAATGCAGCTGTCTGAGGAAACCAAAGAAATTCAGCCATTCTGGAGTCCTGCATTCTAGAAACTAGATCTTGTTGAAATCACAGTAATATAAACATTTTACTTGAAGAACAAAACCAAGATTAATTTATTAGACACGTTTCCTTTGCTGTTAGTCTAGTTTGATTTACTCTTGCAATTACTGTCATACAATACTTTTTGTTCTATTAAAGTTTAGCTTCTTTCATGAACAAAATGACTCCAAACAAGATGTGCTAGATTCTTTGTGGGGCTTTTGGTAAGATGCACTTGGGTATGCACAGACACCTAACCACATCTCAGCTTTCTCACTCCTGTACTGAACTTGCCTAGACTAATCCTAGGGAAGACAATTGCCTATGAAATATCCAGCAAGGTAACCGACTAGATTTATGCAGTACTCTTTTTCTTATTACACTGAAAACTTCTCAGCATTCTAGGATGGGGTTTTCTTTCCTCCCCTCGAATTGCTTGAGGCTGTATCATGGTCTGACCTACATAACCGGCCAACAGCACCATTGACCACTAGCTCCAGCTGCACTGTGGCAATCAATGGTCACACCATTTTTCTCTTCTTTCCCTACAGGGCTGTGGAAGTTACCGCTTTTTTTTTCTGTCTTCCGGGTGTGATGATTAGTATTTTCCAGACAAGCTAAAGGATTAAAAAAAAATGCAGATGTACTCTTCCTCATTCTGTTTTTATTTTGCTAACTCTAGGTGTGTGAATATCCAGATGGAACCAAGTCGCTGAAGCTGGGAGACTTCGGACTGGCGACGGTGGTTGAAGGACCTTTATATACTGTCTGTGGTACACCCACATATGTGGCTCCAGAAATCATTGCAGAGACAGGGTGAGGATGTCTGCGTAAGACATAGGTCTTGTAACCAGTTATTTTTGGCAGGTAGCTCCTAACTATTGTAAGAACTAGAATGCTCTTTAATAGGATGGTCCCATCTTTTTGTAACCAAGCGGGCATCCATCAGTTCCTGAGAGGCCAGTTTCCTCGCTCAGCCTGCTCCCAGAATTCACCTTTGCCTCCTTACCATCTCCCTAGGACAAGCACTGATGCAGTGGAGGTTTGTGCTCCTTGCGCCTCACCTCACCATTCAGAGCCCGTGGCAGCTGCTTGGGTTAAAAGGGACAAGGAAAACAGTGTGTTCGTGTTAGAACTGGGGTAATTTATATTAGGAAGACTCCACAGAGGTCACCCAGGCCAAACCTGTTCTCAGAGAAGGTCTAATTAGATCATGTTGATTCAAGTGAACTTGATTGGGTGACTCATGCTATTTTATAACTGGGTTTAATTAAACAACTGTTGTATTTACCAGGGGGCTGCATAAATACAAATTAATTTTATACAATGTTAAGAATTTCACAATTCACCTTTCCTTTTAGACCTCCATTCAGTGCTGACTCTTGCTATAGCTGTGACCATTCTGAATTTGGTCTTCCTAATGGAGGGAGGTTTGGTGTATTGTTTCAAGCATTGTTCAGTGGATTTGTCATAGGGAGAAATATTTCCCAGCTGCAGCGAGCTCAAACGTCAAAGGGCACTTGATCTGCATGTGTTATACTGGATAGAAACGAATAGGAATAAAGACCTCTTTTTGACCACTAGTGTTTTAATTTCTGTGCTTTAAAAAGAAAGTGCAGTTCTCTTTCCCTGTGATACTCACGCAAGAGACTGGAGAATTGGTACTTCTCGTTGCTTAGCAACACATGATAACCTTAGAGATAGTTACTCCAATATGGGGAGTGAGAAAGCCCATCCTTGTCTTTTATCATTAGTGATTCTGAACTGGGAAACCTTGACACTGAATTGAATCTGAGTTTATTCAGAAGACCCTGGAGAGCCTCAAGGCTCGGGGGGCGGGGGGGGGGAAAGATGAAAAATGCTGTTAGCATGGTTTCCTAAACACTTCGAAGGATACAAAATACATTTCCACATCATCAGCAAGTCAGTCAGAATAGATTCTCAGTGTATATATTCATGTAAATGTAATCAGTCGTTTGATTAGAATGACCTTTTTTTTAAAATCCATCACAAGTGACACAGTCTTGTTTTCTCAGCTATGGCTTAAAGGTGGATATTTGGGCTGCAGGTGTGATCACGTACATCCTGTTATGTGGATTTCCACCTTTTCGCAGGTGAGTGTTGAAAGGGAACAACAGTAAAGAGCCAGGTTCTTTCTGAGACAGTCTTACCTATCTCCCTGGGGGTTAGGGCAGAATAAATGATTAGATTAACACATTATCTTTTGCCTTTTTAAAATCGCTTTCCCTTGTCCCTCTTGTCAGGATTTGGGGTCAATTCTATCTGCTTTTATTTTTCTAAGGAAGCAACTGGTTTAGTGCTGTGTGAAAGGGCAGGGTGGTGAGCGGGCAGCATTTCCGTCCCTTTTGTCTGCTGTGTGCATCCCAGTTCAGTCATCGCGTGTAGACTTTGCCCTCTAGTGTTGCTGTTTGGGCACAGCAGCGTACTGCTTTGTAGCCCTGAGGGTGAAGGTTAATGGTAAACTCAGGCGAGGGGGAGAATTTGCTTATGTTGCATTTTTAACTTTGTTAATCGTTTTGATAAACGTCACAGGAGCGACAGAGTTTGCAAACGTGATTCTTGCTATTCAATGTCAGGACATGTATGAATTCTACTAAAAGTCAAATGGATATGCTTTGTGCCTCGGCAGTTTTTTTTTCTCCGGGGAATGAGAAGGAATTAGCACACTTTAATATGCAATTCCACTCTTCTCAGTTACTATTTTTTTTTGTCCATTTTTTGCACCAAAATACTTATTTAGTCTTTAACTAAAAATCACCAGACTGAATAGGAGAATTTTGCAAAGAATACAAAATAATTGCCAATGAAAAAATTATCATTTAGTTAAAGTATTTGATTTTTGCATCTGGTTAGTTCATGTCTTGACATATTTTACATGTCTTGACATACTCTATAAAAACATGTCTTGACATATTCTACAAAAAAAAGGCAATTGCTTTGAACAGAGTTTGGGGGTTGGGCATGGAGGATGCCAAATATTTATTGTAAAACCAACCCAAGAAGTTAAGTTGTTCGTGATAGAAATAGGTTATGTGGCTGTTCACAGTGGTGAGGGCCAACAGAGGTTTAAAACCAAAAATACCCACTGCCACTGATCCCCGAATATTCATGATACCATGATTTTGACTCGAAAGCATTTATCTTTTAAATATCAGTAGCCTGACACTACTCAGGGAAAGCTACCTCTCTCCTCTTCGGATTTTGAAAACACTCCTGTTGTGATAGCTCAACAGAAGTGGCTCATTTCACTACACTGCTTCCTGTTACATACCTTCTGTAGCAGGTCCTTTAGAACTAGGCTGGTAAAGGACATTTTTTTAATCACCTTTCCTGTTCCTGTATGTTTGCTATGCAGTCTCTACTCCAGTGGAAGTCCCACCTCTCTATATATTTTTCACCTCAGTGTATTAGTTTTTGTGTTCTCATCACCCCTGCCAGCGTAACTATAGCAAACACCTCGTTAAGTGCTGCCCACTTGCAAATTATGTATTTGTAGTTGTTGCTGTAACATCATTTCTGTTCCGTTCCCCAAATCAAGTTAAAAATTTGCATGACAGATTGACTTCTTTCTCATGGTCTTCTTCATTACTGCCATGCTACAGTGAAAACAACCTTCAGGAAGACCTCTTTGATCAGATACTTGTTGGGAAGCTGGAATTTCCTTCTCCCTACTGGGATAACATCACTGATTCAGCAAAGGTACTGATATGTTTTCCAACCTGAAATAGTGTTTCTGACAAGCCACTGAAAAGACTGTACTCTGTTGGAAAGGCAGAACAGAAGATTCAGAACTCACTTTTCCAGCTGCTGTGGATTCTTAGTTAGCTTAACAGTGGGTGAGGAAAGCTCAGGTTCTGAAGGCCACCGTGTTACTGGGTAAGTGTCGCAGAATGCCAGTTGCATTCAGTGAACATCTCATGCTAGTGACTTTACTTAATGATGGACAATTAAAACAGATTCAGTGCTTCAGTTGTAAAATAAGCGACTCAATTTTTCCCTCTTGCCAGTCTTAAAAAAGAAAAGTTACTGCTGTGTGGACTGAATGAATTGACATCATTTGACCTGTTTTACTTGAGCCAGTTACTAGAACTCAAGAGGTGCAGGCAGCTTGACTTGCCATTGCTAATAGTTCTGCTGTTATCATTGCCATTTGTGTTTAAAATGATTGTGTCGGTAGGATAAAGGTTCCAACTTTTAAGCCCGTCTTCTCAAGCTAATTAATGAAGAAATGTGCTCTGAATGATATATGAGGACTCTAATTAGGAACTGGAGATTATTTATTATCCAGCCAATGAGAAGTTGTGTCTTTTTCTGCATTTCCCAACGGCTGTTCATCCATTTTCCAACATTTCCCAAGCTCCAGCCATCTCACAGTATTCGGGATACACATTCTGTACAAACAAGGCTCTCAGTCTCGGTACTAAAAGTGACCTTTCACTTCAGGCTTACACAGACTAAATAACTTGGCTGGTTGGGATGCCTCGCAGGTAGGTGTGTCATCATCTGCTTTAACAGAAGGCCCACATTAGTATTTGGTAGAGCTACAGCTATCTGCTCTATCTAGGGCCTCTAAAATACAATGAAAGTCACAGTAAGAAACCTTTTGGAATTAACCATATAATTAGGAGAATTAAGCATTTTTTCTCTTTGTATCCATCTGCTTTTCCCTATACCAGTTGATAGCTGATGAAATGAGTTAAATGTCTTTTATTCTGCTGGAGCAACACTGAAGAAAACATAGTTTTCAAATAAGTTCAGCGGTTTCTTGAATTTCAGATGCAGGTTCTTGCCTCTGGTTTGTGCTCTTTATGTACTGTTACTATGGGTGTGTACACTGCCCCTGGAGGATCTCACCTGTTCCAGGTTTGCTTTCATTCTGGTCATCCACACGAGCATACCGAGGACAAACTGCAACAAACAGCTGGTTTAGAGATATATTTTTAAATTAACATTTCTTTTCACCTGGTATTTCAAAAGACTCAGTGAAAAATTAATACAAGAAGGAAGTTGTCATGAAATACGGCTGTTCAGCAGGGGACAAATTTTTGTTCCACTAACGTGACACTGGTATCAGTGGTTCTCCTATCACTGTAAGCTGCTGTTTGGTTGGGGTTTTTTCAGGTAGCAAGAAAATTGCCCCCAGAGAAGAACTTGGTGCGACAATACTTTCCATTGTAATATCTGTCCCCACTCTCCTCAAATTCTTTTTTTTTCTTTCTTTTTTTACTAAAGGAGTTAATTAGCCTGATGTTACACGTGAATGCTGAAGCCCGATACACAGCAGCACAGATCCTAAGCCATCCCTGGGTGTCAGTGAGTAAATTACATTTTACTTGTCTCGAACTCAATATTAAATCTGTAAAATCTAATCGTTAAGGTGTAGTTTTCAGAAGCAGCAATCCACTTCTACTATGCCCATTTCTGTTTATTGAACCACTAGTCCCATTTCCACAGAACAGCTCCGGGTGCTTCTGTGCTCTGAAAGAGTAGAGTGAGAGCAGGATTCGCTGACTGCAATCAGAAGGTGCTGGGCGTTGCTCTCACTCTGCTTAAACAGCAGACAATGGGCAGATATGTGACTTGGGCATCTCTTCTGTTACTTCACATTCAACCTAGCAAACAGCCATCTCAAAAACACGTCTCTGGAAGCGCTGTTTCGCACCTTGGCATCATACTTGCTCAATGCACAGTTTTTTGAAGCACTTCAAGCTTTGTAAGAGAAATAAAATACCTAATTTAACATAGGCATTAAGCTGCTGGCTCCCTCATCTTTTTGGGCAGCAGCAGTGGGGAACACCAACGTGTGTTGATTGAAAATCAGTTCATTATTAATACATACCAGGTTCCCATGTGTATAATCAATGTTGATTTCCACACATATTTTAGAACAGGGGCTTAAACAAGAGAAGAGAACTGTAATGAGTGTGCTTATGCATAACACAGCTCCTCTCAAACATATTTAAGGTACTGCATAATGTTTCCACACTTAGGACATGATGGACCATTTAAAATGCTGTTTTAAAAGCCAAATGACAAATATACTTTTAATATTTAACATTATCTCAAGCATGTCTTTTTTAATGTGCTTGAATCAAACTTGCAGCTTCTGATTGAGGGACAATCAGTGGCCTGAAAGTATCCAATGTCAAATGGCATTTTAAGCAACAGAAGTTCATACATAAACCAGTAGTTGGTACATTCCTTGTCTCTGTAATTTGTCTTAACCCATTTGATCTGTATCTCACGTAGCAGAGTGCATTCACTTTTGGGCTGCCTGTCTGAACGCTCACTCTGCATTGAAAAGCAGTGCTTGAGGATAATAGAAAACTTACTTTTTACTCAGTTACATGCAAAGATACTTTTGGTTTTTGCCTAACTTGGATACTGTTTTTATTCTTACACAGGATGATGCTTCCCAGGAGAATAATATGCAAGCTGAAGTAACAGGTAAACTGAAGCAGCACTTTAACAACACCCTACCCAAGCAAAATAACACATCTGCTGGGGTTTCTGTCATTATGGTAAGAAAAATCAACATTTTTATACTTTGATATCATACTTTGGATATTTTTCTGAGTGCTCCATGAGCACGTGTGGTGCAAGAATAGCAAAAGCAAAGCTAGAGTAGTCTAATTCTAGTCTCTGTTTATGTATAGAGCGGATTGTTTCATCAGCGCTTGACAGCACCTGAGTCTATCACCATGTGCTAGCTCAGCTATAAGAATAAGCTTTCAAACAGAAACATGTAAACACTAAGTAGCTGTATGTTGAAATGAAGCTTATTAATTAGTTGAATACAGTTCATTATAAAAAACTGTTAATTTTTTTATTATACTGACCACCTAATTACCTAAGTAGGCTCTTCCCTTCTTCCCAACTAAGCATTGCTTGATCTTGAGCTATGCTTGATGGAAAACCAGAAACTTTCTTCGTAGCATTGAATGTTTGACCACATTAATTTTTGTCCCTATCTAACCCCTGCTATGTTTTTTCTGTTTCCTAATGGGGACCTTTCTTCAAAGCATACAAAGGAACCCCAATGACCCCTAGTTCAACTTACATAAACAGTAATTCCAGAAGGCAGATGTGTGAATGACAGTAGAAGAAATGGAGTTTACTGTTGCCAGTGCTCACCACTGCACTTTTGCAGAGAACATGCAACTGCTACAGAGATTGAATCCTGTTCTTAACTGTGGTCCATTCTTGTCCAATGCACGGATGGGCCCAGGAAAGTATCACAAGGAATATCTTCAGTTAGTAAAAGAAAAATAAAACCATCTGTGGTAGTAACAACAGGGATTTCCACCTCTACCCCTCCCCATTAGTATTAATTACTCTCAAAGTCCAGCCCACTTTTGATAACAAAGAATTGGTTTAATCATCTGAAACAGGTACATTTAAATAATCTTTCTGCATACATGAATGCTTTGGCAAGTACGAATTAAATAGGCCAAAGATTTACATGTAGGAAGGGGTAACATAAAAATGAGACAAGTCAGAAAATGAGTTTCAGGTTCATGCTGTTATCTACATTTCATTTGACAGTTTGACTTGACAGTTTGAGAGGGACTTCAGAGCTTCATTCTTTATACTGTTGAGACTATGGATAAGCCTGAAGCTGAAAACTGGTATAAAATGCACTATATGTAATAAGAGCAATTTTAATTCTAACTCTCAGCCCCTCTCCAACTTGCATGCCACTTAAGCCTGTCTCAGGTCTCTGACACAGCGTAGCTTCTGGCTTCTTATTGGTGTGGGTTTTTTCTGATTCTGTTACTACTGACATTCCTTCAGCCAGGAAAGTACACCTCATTAAAACTTTGCAATTTCCCTTTTCCTGCCTTATTTCTTTTGAACACGTGTAGAAGGATGTAAATGCATTTATTTCTGAATGCAGCTCCCAGTTACTGACAAAGGGAAAAGTAACTTCTTGTTCAAAACACTGTAAGCTAATAAGGATTAAGCCCCCAATTTGTTATTCTTGCCCAGATTTACCTCAAGCATTGAAATGTAATTCTCTTCATGTTAAGAAGCTCTTCACTTGTACCAGCACTCATTGCTTAAAAACATTCAGATTCAGCCACGCACAGTGTTGTAACTCTCGTGTATTGCAGTGCATTGCTTTATCAGCCCACCTGCATATTTAATGGAATCCTTTTTAGCATCACTTCATTCAAATATTGTCATCTGGCCAATGCAGATAATACCATCATGTGGCAGATAAGTAAAACTGCACATACTCACTTCAGTGTTCTTGCACAGGAGACTCTTTCTGCCCCTAAAAGCATGTTGCTGTTAATTCAGTACTGATTTTTTTTTTTTTGTCAATTTCAAAATGGTCTGTAAATCTGAATTTGTTGCAATTGTGCTAGTTCTGCTTAAAGTAAGTCTAGTTTCTGTCCCTTGCTTCCTTCCTTTTTCCTCCTTTCCCAATGCCTGCATTGCTTTCCTCTGAGTAGGTCCAAGGCAATGGTACGTACTAACTGCAATGCTTTGTTCTGCTGCACAAAAAAAAAAAATACATGTTCTCCATTGTTGACAAGAAGAAAGGAGAAATAATTGAAGCCAGTCTGAAGTGGAAAGAGTTTTACAGCCACGCAAAACCAGTAAAGGAACATCTTTTAAATGCTTACAAAAAAGTCTTCCCTATTAAGTGGTACATATTGGAAATATTCTAAGCACTGATACAACTTGCTATGTCTTATTTCCTCAGACATAGCTTGGTCTGTTCCCCTGGGAGTAACTTTGTGCATGTGTGTATCTTACAATATCCAAAAAAATGAGAAAAAGAATCCTCTGAAGAAAAGGGAATCCTTTGAAGACACAGCCCAAAAAACCCCAAACCACTGAAATAAATAAGCATTGTTTCCATTTAAAATAAAAGTGTTAATTGTCACGTCAGCCTATCACAGAGATAGTCAGAAGGTAATCAGTCCTAAATTAACAAAAACATTCTTAATTAGCACCAGTAAAATTAAGGCTCCTCTTCCATCTCTAAAAAAAATAAATCCTAAATCGCCTCCCATAGGTATGCATGGCTTACATGGATACAGCGGAGCATGACAGCTCTGGGAGGACAGGGAGAAAATCACTGTCTGCACGAACCAAAAGCATTTCCTTTCCCTTTTAGATAACTTACCCTGCCCCTGAAAAACACAGAAACCTGTTTATTCACAACTCTTTTACAGCAAGCAAGAGAGGAAATGCAATCCTGCCAGCGTAGCAGCTCCTTCGATGATGATGGAAGTACTGCACGTCATAGCTAATGTCCAAAGCCAGGTCAGCTGGAGTCCTTTCCTTTTGTGCTCCAGCTGAGGACTCAACTGTGTGCTACTGAATTTTATCCTGCACCTCTGTGCAGGTAGATGAAGGTCGTAACTTGATCAAAAACCTAAACGAAAACATCCTAAATTCCAATTACTTTTGGAAACTTTTATACTTTGGTCTGACAAAGCCTGTCAGGAAAGCCTGGAGGGGAGGAGGGGTGATTGCCACCTCCCTGCCCCAGCACACAGCCACATCACTATACAACACAGAGCCTGAGCGAGACTCATTCTAGAACAACCCACCGGCTGCACACCTGCAAATCCTAAAAGTCCTTTGTTTGAGAAATCAGAGACACTCGTCCAGCTCTCTTTGCCAAGTCAGGTAAAAGAGAAATGTGAATTCAGGAACCCCACAATGAAGTAAGTTTTCACTACCAAGGTATACGATCAGTTTGGAAAAAAAAGAGGATAAATACCTTGTTTCTGCTGTCCTTGATGATTTTAATGTAATAAATCATATCTGAAAAAAAATACATGCTAAATTTAACTTGTATCAGAAAATCATTTCAGTATCTCAAGCTGGTGAGTAGTGTATCAGACAAGCTCCACTATCAATCCATGGAAATTTCCACATTACTAAAGCAAGTCCTCCTGAGCAATCAAGCAAAAAAAAGAAACTGCTGAAGAAAAGGCAGAGCACCTGACCTTACTCTACAGTCACATCCCAGCTCAAAACATAAAGTTCCACACAGGAGTGTCATATCATGCTTACACACGCAGATGCAGCGGGTGCCCAAGAAATGTGTGTGCCACCCATCTGTGGATTACTGTAGAAAGCTGAAGCTGCACGTGACCAGAGTGAGTGTACTTTGCACCATTCTGCATAATTCATCTGTAGCAACATAAAGCTGTATTACCTCTGGTACCCGAAGATCTTCCACAAAGAAATTAGTTAGTCTGAGATGTATAAGGATTGATAAAATTAATTTTATCAGCCTTCTAACTGTGAAACAAGACCCATTACCCCATCCCTCCAAGTCTCTGAAAGCAGGAACTACACACAGGAACACTAGATTTCTCTCTAGATCACTTTAGACATTCCACTAGCAATTAAAAGAGTTTGTGCCATATCATAACCACTCACAGAATTATTTTTTTTCCACATCAGACTTGCAAGACAAAATTTTAAACTCGCACCAACATATGCCTGGAAAGGAAGTTTTCCTTAGATTTCTCTGAAGTCAGCACCACAGACTGCTACCATTAATTATATAGAAGATTTCTCATGTTATTTCTCCTTTCTTCTTTTTTTTTTTTTTTTTTTCCCCCTGGCTGTAATGCATGCAATTAATGTCTTGTAGATTGTTTTAACCCTTAAGTTAAGACAGGGCTTTGATTTAACTACTCTTTTTATATTCTGCCTTGTTTTTTTTTTTTTTTGTTTCTTTGTTTTTAGAACACAGCTCTAGATAAAGAGAGTCAGATTTTCTGCAGCAAACGCTGCCAGGACTCTGGTAGAGCTGGAATGGAGAAAACTTCTGCAATTACTGCTGCAGCTGATGATCCTCGCGTGGCTGGGTCCAAGACCCTCTTCCCTGCTGCTTCTGAGCCACTCAGATCCCCCACGTTCCCTGCCTCAGTACCTCCCGAGTTTGCTGGGGATCAGCCTGGTGCGTAGGACTGACGAAACCAAATCCAACTGAAGCTCCCCGCGCTCTCGCCACAATTTCTCTTCATTTCACGTGACAGTTTGTTTTCAGTTTGCATGCACCCTCTCGTGGCGAGCCCGAGGCAGGCTCTGTCATGGGAGACTGATCTGCTAATAGGGGGTGAGTGAACCTGCATTTTGAGTGCTCTTTGCCCTTGTCCTGAGAACAGCAGTAGGGGAGAAGATTCTGGCAGTGTTAGATGATTTTTAAGTTATCTGTGTTAGTTTAATTAACTGTATTTCACACAGCCTTGGACTCTAAATAGACTACTAACTTACGGTGTAGCTCACCATATTTTTATATGAGCAGTGAGACAATGACCAGTTATCTGGCCTCGCCTCTCCAAGGAGGCCCCGTTCTGTTCTGATGAGGATTCTCAGAAAAGTGGGAGAGGAAGACACGAGAAGAAAACTTATATTCACCTTCTATTACCAATGCCTCTATTTTTAGCCAAGTTTCTACTAAACTTGAAGAGGCAAATTTTCACAAAACAAATTTTTAGCGGACTAACTGTAAAATATGAGACAAGCACTGGAGATAGAGGGAAGGATGGTTGTTTTTTGCATTGAGTTTGTTACCTGACTTGCGGGCTGCAGGGTAGTGTTTAGATAATATGAATTTAAATAAAGTCACTTGGGATGTAAACATGAGCACTGGACATATATTTGTAACAAAGACTGGAGTCAAGGAAGCCTTTTTGTTCTAGCCATTTTTTATCCTAACCACAAGAGTCCCATCCACATCTTTCTCTAGGGTCAGACTACCTATTAGACAAAATAAAATGACTTGGGACCTGTGAACAGAAAGCCTGCTGCATGTTATCTAAGCTAGGATGAATGGAGCAGTTCCTAGTTCTAGAATGAGCTACTCCACCGAGCTGTCATCAACAGCTATCAGAGGTTTGTCAGTGCTATCCCCCATTCACCTGGTGCAGGCACTGGAAACAAGGACTGGGGAGCCGCTGTCCTTAATCTGCAGTCACAAGATCTTTACCATAATGCTTCGTTCAATATAGTATGTACTCAGCTTGTCCTTTTCCTTTGCTCGTCTTACAAATTGGTCATAGTTCATTTTCTTTCATAGATATACTTTCTACTAGAATTGTAAAAGAAAGACCTGCAATAAACTTTCTTCATTAAAAAAAAAAAGTCCTCCTTCATTTCAGTGAGAACTCAGTTATTTTGTCAGTGAAAACATCGTCTCATTCTCTCTGGAGAACTTGAAGAGTTAGGTGCCTACCAATAAGACCTCATGAAATTCATCTGAGGGATTCCCATAACCTTTTAAAAGTTCACGTAAGTGAAAAGACATGGGTGATACACAACTGAACATGAGTGGTTTACCTGTTGAAGAGGCAATTAAGGATCACAAAGCACCAAGGGATAACTCAAGGAAGCAGCGACAAAGCGATGAATTTGTATATTTATGTAAAAATGAATGCTTCAGTAAATTTACTCTGTAATAATTAGACTAATGATGGGGGGGAGAAAGATACAAAAACCAGGCTTAAATGAGACTTCTAAAATACAATTTTCCTGCTTGATGAATAATTTAATTTATTATTAGGCTGAGATTATTAAATTCCTAGTCACAAAAATTTTGAACCCCTTTTTTTGTGAGTGCAGAGTCAGGGGTTGAGCTCTGTTTTATTCTAAGAGGATGGATACTCAGCTGTGCAAGGCCCAGATGTCTATTTGACAGAGAAAAAACAGTCCTGGTTTAGCAGAGATACCTAACAAGTCACGGTCCACAAAAACCTCACCCATCTGTAGAAGAAAGGATGATAACTCGCCTGGTCAATGGCTGCCAGTTCTAAACTACTACATTGTCTCATGGAAGAAAAGAGTAAAGATACACATACAGACTCTGAATTCACATCTCCAAGTTCACGACTGATCAACATCTGAACATTCTTAGACAAGTATTTTGATTCACAGAGCAGAGGCAGTTTACAGATGATGCCAAACCACCTATTTAAAAATAGCCACAACAGCTGGAAAAGATGATCATGTGGTCAGAATAATCAGATAAAAACCTGGGATAACTGGGCATGGTCTTAATTCCCTGTGTGACCTTAAAAAAGTTCTATCACTACTCCATGCCTTAATGTAGTTCCATAGATGTTAAGTCTATGGGTGCATAGGTGGTGGTTTTGAGGTGGTGGTTTTGTGCTGCTCAGTTTAATGTAAAAATAAAGATGGGTTTGTTAACACTAAAACACTTCATGAAGGC
>JAAGNO010012871.1:0-10720 GCA_033439905.1 Ceryle rudis | reverse complement strand
AGGTGGTGGTTTTGTGCTGCTCAGTTTAATGTAAAAATAAAGATGGGTTTGTTAACACTAAAACACTTCATGAAGGCTCACAAGTATTTTACTGCACTTCCATTTAATCCTTCGCTCTTTGGAGAACCATCAGTTGCTGGAAGAAGGCAAAAAGAAAGGAAAACCAAACCAAAGAAACTGTGGATAGAACTCTGCTCTCTGCTATAAAGGGAAAGAAATTGCTGCAGAAGCTGGAAACTCAAGTTAACACCCTCGTCAAAGGGGACTGGCACCTTTTTTATTTCATAAAAGTAGCTGAAATCCATACACCATTTTGGCAGACACTGAGTAAATGCTAGTTTTTTCAGACACTTGGGTACAACTGCTACCATGCCTATGTTTCAAAAAATTACTAACAAATAAAAAAAAAATAAAATCTCTTTAAAAATCCCGTGTCTTTCTTTTCAGCTCCTTTCAACGTCAACAGTTGTTCACGTATCTCAATGGAGCCAACTCCTGCCGTTCTACAGCTGAAGTCGCAGAACTGAATCCTCCCCTGCTGTACATCAGCATAACACTGAAGTTCACAGAGTTCCCACCAAAATCTCCCCCCACAGACAATTCCCCCCATTCTTGAATTTATAAAATTAACTGCAGTAATTGTCAAAACACGTTAAGGTAGATGGTGTTTGATGATGATGATGTTACTTTCATCAAGTAATGGCTCATGCTTACAACTGGTCAGTAAGAATGTTTACAGAGGTTGGTAAATCTCACTCTGCAGTACTTTAGTAAGCAAAGATTTCCCTTTTACATGCAGACATAGTTCCCTAATTTTCCTAATTTACTTAAAATAAAAACGTTGGCTAGGAAGCAGTAACTTCTAATATCTGTATGCTCACAAAAAAAAGGGGCTCAAATTCCTATTCACAAAAATGATTTTGATAATCTCAGGCTAATAATAAATAAATATATGCAGTAAGCAGGAAACTTATTTTAGAAGTCTTATTTAAGCCTGGTTCTCATATCTCCCTGCCCCCGTAGTCATTAGTCTAATTATTACAGAGAGTAAATTTACTCAAGTATTTATTTTTATGTAAATATACATATTTATCAACAACAGCTTTAAAACATTTCATATTTATTCATTATTTCTTTCAAGCTGCATTCAAGCAGCATTTGGAAAGCAACAGAAACACAGAACTAGTCCCCTATCCAAAATGCTGGTTATTTTTAAGATTAACAAAAGGCAAATGAATCAAACACTTGTACTGAACTCAGTTTCAATGTCTAACGAGCACAAATACGTAACTAGTTGAGCTTTTTCTGTCCGGGGAATCCTTTCTAGGGGGATTTTTGTTTTTTAAACTAAATTAGCATTGTTAAAAAAAACACTAAGGAAGGGACAAGAAGGAAGCTGCTGCCCACCAGCCACCAAGAAGTTTTTCCTCAGCTGCTGCTCTTGTTTTTGAATTTGTTTCAAACAGCATTTGAATTTTAAGTGCCTTTGTCACATTTGGAAACAAACAGAAAGCCCTGCATAAAATTTGCCAATTAATGTGAAATACTGAAGTTCAGAGTGTTTAAACCCTTGAATTTTAAACACTTTGCTTAAAAAGCCACCAGCTCTGTTGTTCAGAATGGTCAGGTTTCAGTTTTGCAGCTGCTGGGGCTTGCTCGAAAAAGGATCACAGCGGATACATAGGGCAAAAAACCAAACTACAAGAGCAATCTGCAGCATCGTCTCTCTCTGCCTGCTGAATAAACCAGATTCTAAAGACACAACTGGACTACTCGCTTGTGCTACAGCATTTTGCAGCTCACAGCTCGCTACACAGTGACCAAAGCAACAGTGGGAAGGAAAAAATACTGTAACAACTTGAAAATAGTAAATGAGCGTATCTCAAAGTGTATCCATTAAGTACCACATTTTGAAAGCCTCTTTTTGTCTACTGCCATGCTATGCAGGATAATTGCCAAAGCACACATCCAAATGTCTTTAATTAGCCATGGGATACAGTCCCAGAGAGGAAGTTTTATGTAATTTCAGATTTGACTGAATATACAAATGTCTGTGCTTTCAAGGCTATGCCTTCTGATACTATCTCAATTCATTTACAAGCAAGTAGTTGTATTCACGTGATAAAAACTTGGGAGATTTTTTTACATACTCTTTTTAACAATATCCTTCTTTATAATAAGTCTCAAGTAAAACTCTCTACAGATACAAGTTAGAATGTATACATTCAAAGTTGGTTTCATATGTTTTAGTATGTTTTTTTTCTCATTAGACTGGCTGTATTAGAATTGCAGGGCTTTAGGTTAAATGTAGTTGAATTGCAGTAAATCTAAACAAAATCAGAAATGGTTTCCTACAGCTTTTGATCCAGAGCTTTTAAAGAGCAGCTTTAAATTATGACACATAAGCACGGACAGGAATCATTAGCTGTATGAGTTTACTGAAGAGCTGAGGTTGGTTCTGCATAAAAATAAAACCAATTTGGATTGCAAGTAATGACGTATCATGTGGAAAACCCAAGCAAGTGAATCATTTCACCAGAGAAAGCAAACCTGAGATGCCATAACAAATGCACACTTAACACCTGTGAATCTGTACAATGGAAAAGCTATATCGAGACAGTCACCATATCTAGGCCAATCCTTGTTCAACACCACAAACTTCCTTCAGAGAAACCACCACTCCGATTGCACCATCGTATCTTGCCAGATCCTACAGCTTTTCTAGCAACAATATTCAGGACAGAAGGGATTTCACAGGCTATTCCCCCCCAGCCAACCCTCAGCACTGCTGCTGACCAGCCTTGCTCTTGGCAGCAGCTTTCCAGAGCACCTGCCATTAACTGCAGCTAACACCGTAGCCATTTGAACTTACCAGAACAGAAGAAAGCCTGGACAGTCACGTAAAAATCTGCTGTTCGTGAATGCTCCCTCTGAATTTTGAAGAAATGAAGAACTCGGTTCCCTCTTTTCCAGAATATTCTGCAGGCAGCAGGCAGCTCCAGGCTAGCTGCAGTCTAATGCCTGGCACTGCTGATGGAAGAAGTCTTAGGCAATCCCCGTGACACAGGTGCTGCCCTGAACAGACTAACAAATAGCTGAACGGCTGGAAACTTAACCCCTTTTTGGCCACCTCATCACAAACAGCGTGACACGGACCAGTTTGGCCAAAGCTGAATGTGAGACTGGAAGTGCTCGAGGTGCGTTTGTGTACCCGTGGGAAGGAGAGATCTGTCCTACTCACCAAAGCCACCAGCAAAAGCAGTGCAGTATGGGGGGGTATCTTCCCAGGCTTCCTCACAGAGCAGAAGGTGATGATGTGTTCTTCCACAGAAGGGCTGCAGCGCTCGTAATGTGCCAAACACTGCGCTGCACCGATGCTGCTGCTGCTGCTCCGAGGAGTGTCGACAGCATCGCAGAGCTGCCCCTCCGCATGCACTGCCTGGATGCAACTCAGGATGGTTGGCACACAGAGATACGGTCGTGCTGTCGGTTTGGGAAAACATCTGATGATCAATAAAGAGGGCCCTTTCTAAAGCAAGCAATCTACCAAAGCAACTCCCCATGAAATAGTTTGGTTCCATGATCAGAAACTGTTACTTCTAGCACTAATAAAAGTCGATCAGAAACTGTTACTTCTGTCAATAACAAAAGTGTTTTCTAAGCCAGCAGAAGATCATAAAGAGAAAACTTTCAGGATTTCCAGTTGGCAAAACACACCTTCATTTGTTTGCTGTTTTTCCCTCCACCTAGCCTAGGAAACACACCCCTGCTTTGAGACAAATGCAAATTTGACTTCAGGAACAGACCCATTTCACCTCAAAATCTTTTGATAGAAGGCTGTGAATGTTGTTGAACTTAAGGAATTGTTAAGTACAAGTTTTGCATAACAATACCCTGGGCACTTACCACAGACATGACAACTGCAGCCTTCGCTTAATCAGGTCACCCTCCTGCTACACGAAACATATAAATGCAATCCTACTGATAGCACCATAACCGTATCAGTATGAAAACACAGGATACACCAAAAACTCAGTCACCACTGCATGAACACCAGAAGTATCTTAAGTGCATTAGCCATGGCATGTATTTCCTATATACACATTGAATCACAAGAACCCAGTACTCCACTGAAGCTCTCAATTACAAATGTAATTTTATTTAATTTCTTCACTCAAACTGAATTTTCTCATTCCAAATCTTTACTGAAAGAGAGAGTAGTTAAATGCTTAGAAAAACCAGCAACTGCTCTAGTAGGCAGCTAGAGAAATGTATGTATCAATACAGATATGGAATGTAAATTTCAACTCCTATAGATCACAACATACAAAGAAGATCTTTATGCAATACAGACTTACAAAACAATAACAGTTCTTTTCACAAATATTTTCACAGAGTCTGCACAGCAATCTTGTAGAAAAGTAGATTTGTGCAACACCAAAATAACTTATTGTTCCTTAGTATAAATTATTTTTCATTTCCTAAAAGAAAGAGGTAATTTAATATGACTGGGCAGGATGTGACTGGAGTTGGTGACAGCAAAATATAAAAGCTATTGTTGCTATACACAGAAAAGGAATATGACATGTGCTACAGTACTGCAGGCGCTAGTTCTGGGAAAGAAAAAGAAAAGTCACCTGCAAGTCTCGTGCTGCTGCTGCTGTATTATAGAGGCTGCGCACCAGCAAACACCGGCCTTTTTAGTGCTTTCACAGTCGACCAGCAGAAGTGTGCTTTGATACTTGCACCTATTAAAAAAATACCTGCCTCTGTGACTCTCTGATTTGAGTCTGAAATCTTCAAAATAGCCTTTCTGATTTTGAGGAACAATCCACATTTTGGTGTGCTTTGAAAGAGATGCCAGGGAGAAACTAGAAGGATTCACACTTGATGTAACACAAACTCCATTCCCAATTTCTCTCTCAACTGCACAAAACGTACAACTAAAAAGAACTAATTGTCTAGGCCTAGAAACATGCTTGAATAGTAACATTGATGGAAACGATATGCAAGGTTTAAAATTACATTAATCATAATTTAAATATTACCACTGATTCCCAGAAACTTCAGTGCTGATGTAGTACAATCATTTGGAAAAGGATGAGACAGAGCGGGGTACAGAGAGCACAGATTAAAATTCCCCAAACATTGTAATTAATTTCCATTGTGTTAAGATCATATATTCCTCAAGGTTATAGATAAAGCTTCAGATGGAAAATCCATTTCTTCATAATATAGCTAGAATGAGAGTTTTAACCACCTTTACTTTAGGTTTCTTTTACAGACAGGGATCAAAATAGACTTCTCATTATGACTAAAAAATATAGATTTTTAACTACAGAACCCAGCAGCCATTTTTCTGCTTCTTTGCCTTTTCCCCAAAAAAGTCAAGCAAGGTCTACAAAAATAGCAATTAACTTTAAAAAATAGGTTGCTTCTTCCAGCAAATTTAAGTTACATTCAGATGTAATACAGCTATTTATAAGGAACAACGCTGCGGCAAGACACCAAGGGAGGTGTGCTGTGTTCAGTTTCCTTCTGACAGCAGGTGCCCACATCAGTGCTAAGCTTGGTCTCTGTGGAGATCAGTATCTGGTTTGATACTCGTGGTGCCAACGATTGAAATCATTGTAGAAAACCACTATGCTCCCAGATGCCATGCCAGTCATTATACACCTAAGGAAAGGACAGGAAAGGACAAGATCGTATGCGTTAGTGAACCGCCCCATGGTGAGATACAGGAGCCAACACACCGAAGAGTCCCAACGATACCAGAGTGAGAACCTGAAGCAGTGACCAACACCCACTGAAGACAGCTGGAAGTGCTCCACATACATACCAGAAAAGTCAGGCTTCCATCTCGGGCTTCCACGGACTCTAGCAAGCTGGATTTAATAAAAGTGCCCCCAGCACCACCTCCGAGAGATTTATGGATCATAAAACATAGCGAACACCATGCAACAGCCTGCATGGTCAGCATGAAGCTGCACTTGAGAGTTATGGCAACAGAATTTTTACCAGCATCGCTGCCTTCCAAGGCCACTTTAGATTTCCCTGGCTTGCTTGGTTGGTTCTGGGGGGGACACTGGAGTGGGATGAAGCCCTGGTGAAGCAGCGAAGTGAAGGAAGGCTTGGAGAAGTGTTCATTTCAGATTCGCCTTCCCCATTGAAGCACATGAAGGAATTGGATGTGGGCACAGGACTTCAGCTGGCAATGGTAGTGTTGGGCTTTGAAAGCAATCTGACGGCTTGGATTGTTTTGGAAGTTCCTGAAAGGGATGGCTGGGCTTTCCCACTGAGGCACTCGCTCTTTCTTTCTAAATGCCCCACCCTTGGCCTACTCCTGGAGATCATTTAGATCTGTTTGAAAAGCCATGACATAGCACACAATGACAGCAGTTTCTATATTGTCTTTTCTATTGCCTCAAAGGTTTATGCAAATCAAAAGTATGGGGGATGTATAAAATTCTGGCATTTTAGGAAAAAAAAAGCCTCAGAAATAATAAAAAAATAGGAGTAAAAAGCTGGGGTTTTGTTTTGTTTTTTTTCTTCAAAACAAACACTAAATATGAGATCATCAGAGATTGCATTTTGATAGCACCAGGCTATTGCGTTTCAAAAGCATCACTTTTGATTTTTTTTTTTTGTGTTAGGCTAAAACATCTTTTTACATAGTCACTCAAACACAAATGTTCTTGCATACCACATAAATTCCTCTGAGTAATTACTCAGTAAAATACCTTGAGTAAACCTTTTCAGAGTTTCTGTGTCTTCAAACCCCAAGTGAATACAGTCCTCACTTGAGCACATGGATAACTTTATAGATGTCCATAGTATATTTCAGTATATAGACACATGAAGATTGACATGCTATTAATTACAGTTTAAAGAGTCTCTAAATGCAAAATTTTATACATTTCAGAGGTCTAAAATTCAACAGCTGTAACTCCAGCTTTTGAAAGATTTTTAACATCAGTTTGATTAAAATTGTTTCTTCCCAAATGCCTATAATCTCTAATTATGCTTAACAAGAAGCTGAATGTTTGATTGAAGTCCACAGATTTTGCTGTCTTGGATTTTTAAGTTAATTTTAGGTCAGTGTTATAAATGTAGTCCAGGTAAAAATGTTAAAACATTCAGTAAGGACTTCAGTAAGTGAAGGCTGAGAGTCTCCACGATATGCTTTACTGCACAATGTTGGCATCCCTAAGGGATTTAGGGGCCAAAACTGTTTGAAAAATACACAGGACTTCAATGAAGCAAATACATGAAAGCACAAAAAATTTCTAGCTGCAAAATAGAAGCGTACAGATGAAAGAGTAAACATCCATCTTATAAACAAACACCACTTCTGTGATAAAAACACAGGAGGACCTTGAAATACAGCTGCATTTGAAAGTACAATGTAAAAATATTAACTGCTTGCCTTCAGTAGAAGGAATCTTCAAGGAGGATCATGCTTTATGTGGATAAAATAACTTTTCTAGAAATTAAAATTAAGATTTGCTTTAGCAAAATATGGATGTGTAGAGGGGAGTCTTATTGTGCAACTATTGTAACTGTTCTATTTTTAACCTAAGGGTCTGGAATTAGGACTGTGATTTCTATCATAAGTGAAAGAAGAAACATGAAAAGCACATATGTGACCTTCCACCCTCCATGTGACCCACACTGTGTATGCTACAGGTCAGTAACTCAGCCTGTCTTGAAAGTCTGCCAAAGTCAGATTTCTTGAATCTCTCTTCATTCCCCTAAGAGCTGAAATCCTGAAAAAGATTATCTGCCCTAAATATGACATGTTAGAAAGAAAGTTATGTGAGAGCAGAATTCTCCATATAATCACCAGGATCCGTGATCCACAGAAAATCAAAACTGGAAGAACACCAAAAATGCAATTATTTTAAGTATATATTCTCTGAAATTCCTCTGAAGACCGAACTTTGCTCTAACCTTTGGTCATACGACAGGGCCATGGATCGGATTCCAGCATCACATCCCGGGTAAGCAAAAAGCTGCTTGAGGTCCCACATCTGCCATACCATGACAACTCCATTGTCTCCACCCGTAAGCAGATACTGTCCATCTCGGCTCAGCTGAATTGCCTAAGGAGAAAGCACACAGATATTTGTCAGATCAATCAATATGCGTTGCTCTTACTCCCCCTCTTCTACTTTCATAGAAAGTTTCATATTGACAGCTGAATGTCTAGGGAGCCTTGAAACTTGGGGGTTGCAACTAGATGGTCCTTTCCAACCCAAACCATTCTATGATTCTGTGATATCAACAGAAGCTTTTGGGAATTTTATAGCATAACACTTTTGTTAGGCTATTCTACCCAGCAACAGAACGAACGTTATTATGCACAAATATAAGATGGATGTCACTCGTTAAGTTTTACCTCACCTGTGATTTATTCCATATTCCAAAGATCTAATATGAGATCAGCTAAAGAAATTTACTCTTCTAATTAGCTAGATTTACAAGATCCAGCAGCACTGGCGTTAAAATACAGTACCTGACATTTCCCCGAGGGTCTTTACCACTAGCCTATAGCAGAAGTCAGCCTCCTTTTCTCTCTGGCAAAAGGCTGAATGATGGAGGGCACTGAAATGCTTCACAAATTACAAGAATTCATTTAGAACAGCATTTTTTGATCTCTGCTCTGGATTAATAAGATAATGACCCACCCCTCCTAATACAGATGCTGTTTCCTTTCATCATCTATCCTGAAACTGCCTGTGACAAATGCAATGGCTTATGCCACGACTTTGCATGCATCGTGGGGACCGATGGCAAATCTACACTTGAAATCTTTATCTGGCATGCAGATCATGGAGAATGATGGGATAGCATTGGTTTTCACAGTGAAAACTTTTTGAAATAGAAGTTTTCAATCTATTTTGGTATTTCTTGTGTTCTGTTGGAAAAATCGTGATGCATTCTGAGTATGCTGAAGAACAGCAACTTTCCTCAGTTACCTGATGATTGTACCAGATGATACTATCAGGTATAAAGACGACTGGAAGCATAGCAAGTATTTCTTGAAAAGGGATTTTGCCAGTTTAAATAAGCCACAGTGTGGTTTAGGAGAAGTGAACTTGAAATTTTATTTTAAGAAGTGATAACCTATGAGGTCAGACCACAATCTATCTAGCCCAGCGTGGTAGCCCCAACGGCGGCAGCAGGAGATCCTGTGAGGCCTGAGCACTCCACAATCCTTTCCTTTTGTGCTCCTCAACACCCACAGTCACTGGGTCAGGAACATCAAGTAGTCTATCTCTGTCTATTCTCTTTAGTATCTATTTGTGGACACGCTGCCCGTGATTTTCTTGAACTGTTTTTGAGCTTGCTGATGCCTTCTGTGGCAAAACAGAACAAAACAAACAAACCCATGAAACAGGTAGAAGTTCATTACAGTGCAAAATAGTTTTATCTGTTTTGAAGTGATCCTACCAGTTTCAATCAGCACCCCATAGGTACTGATAGGAAGACAGGATCTTGTAAAGTAACTGCTGAAGTCTGCAAGTATTTCGGCACTTGCAATCTCTGCTTCTACATTTTCTCAATAAGCAAATCTGGTAACATAATGTGATTTTAAATTCCTCGGGAAAAATAATTTATTATTTTTCTTTAAATACACAGAATTTGTAGTGCGAGCATGACAAAAATGAGATAAACTACCACACAAAAATGCTACCTTCACGCAACATTCAGGTGTTTCTACGGACTGCTGACAACCCTGGAAACCAAATTATGCAGCGTATGCAAGATAGCGCCTTGTGAAGAGCAATAATTGGAGTCAGACATATTGCACATCTGTATTTTTTGTACTGCTGTGCTCTATTGCTGTGATGCCAGATATACCCTTTAAGAATTACTTGATGTGCAACACTTATATTAAGACAGACTTTCTAAATTCTGAGTGTTTGTTGCAACTCCCAAGTCATCAGAAGGAATCACATTGCTGAAACTTTATTTCGTGCAATAACTTTAAAATGAGTGTAACTGAAATACAAACATATACTGTAAATAAAACATTGTAACACTGATAAAAACCAGATGATAAACCTACTCCAGGTGTGTTTTGCATTAAGATGACAACACGTTCATGTAAATTTAGACAGAATATGTGGAGGTTTTTTTGCAGTCGTATCCAGGTATGGAAAATTGAATACTAACCAAGGCGAGAGCTGAGAGTATTCTGAGCTGACGCTCCCCCCCCCCCCCGGGCACCGCCCGGGCCCCGGGACTGCCCCCGGGGGCCCCCCACCGGCCCCCCTTCCCCGCGCCCCCCTCCCCCTTCTCGAGCGTGCCCCTGACACCGGGAAAGCCGCGGGTGCCTCGGCCTGTTGCCTACCTCCTGAGCATCGCCCAGCCCGAACTTAGGTGCCGGTACTTACTTTTCGCATCAATTAATTGAACTCAGCTGGCTGGTAGCGCCGAGGCATCACGCAGCACCGCGGGCGTTCTGGAGCTTAGGACGGGGCAAAGTAATCCCGTTTGTGCTAAACTCCAGCACAGCTGCTCCAGGAGCCCGGCTTTGCCTCTCGGATCGGCTGCCTGGCTGGCCGGGACGTTATTCCCCAGGAAGGCAGAAAGATCAGGGAGAGGTCGCCCAGAAAAAGCTGCGCCCGACCGAAGATGATAGAGGAGGCGAAGGGGGGGTGTTTTTTGCCCGCTGCCTGTCTCCATGCCGGTCTTTACCATGTCTTTATCGTGC
>JAAGNO010012870.1:0-18859 GCA_033439905.1 Ceryle rudis | reverse complement strand
CACTGCTTCAGCGGGATCACTGCCTCAGCAGGACCTTCATCCGGACTGCTACCACCACCCCAGCTGCCAGACTATCGTGTTGTATTCAGACTCTGCTTGTGGTTTGGTTTTTTTCCTGTTTCCATTTGTACTGCTGTATTACATTTGTTTGTATTTCTGACTTGAGTCTCTTGTTGGTTTTGTTCTCAAACCACTACAGAAGCTTGGTTACATCTATGTGAAATCTTTTAGTATCTTTTCTCTTGTTAGACGGGAGAAAGAAAAGAAGAAAAAAAAGATTACCTAGAAGGTCTAGCAAATACATGTTTACTGATATCTGAACAAACTATAGACCCTACAGATGTCTAACAAGTTGTCAGAGATCATTTGTTCCTCCAAACAGCCCTCCATGGAAATATGATCCTTTCATAGACCTGATAAACTGTTGCTGACTGCATGGATCTAATACAAGCATTCTGGCTTGTATTAGAAATGGTGTGAGCAGCAAAAGTAGGGAAGTGATTGTCCCCCTGTACTCAGCACTGAAAAAGCCACACCTTGAGTACTGTGCCTAGTTTTGGGCACCTCAATACAAGAGGGATATCGAGGTGCTGGAGCAAGTGCAGAGGAGGGCAATGAAGCTGGTGAAGGGCCTGGAGAATAAATCTTAATATCTCAACAGGATAGGTTTAGACTGGACAGTAGGGAAAAATTTTTCACAGAAAAAGTAGTCAGCCACTAGAATGGGCTGTCCAGGGAGGTTGCCGAGTCACCATCCCTGGACATGTTAAAGGGTCATTTAGATGTGGCTTTGAGGGACATGGTTTAGGGGTGAACTTTGTAGAGCACACTTAATGGTTGAACTCAATGATCCCGAGGGTCTTTTCCAACCTGAATGATTCTATGATGTACAGGGAGAGAGAGACCAAACAAGCTTTCTCCTTTCACAAAGCTCCTTCATACACAAATCCAGGCCAACATAATTCAACTGGTTGATTAAAGTTGTGCACGCTGTGCGGATGTGAGAGTTTAAATAGCTATGCCAGTTTTTACATGTAAAATAGATTTACAAAGGCAGGATAAACATGCCATGTTTATATCAGTTGAGCATGCTCATGCACAAGATTCCTACACATACTTAAAATACATTGTTCAACCATTGTACTGCTGGTTAGAGTGGAGCTATCTGTATTGAAATTCACTGTCAGAAATCAATATCAGGTCACAGCACTGTCTTCAAAGCTTCGAAGTTCAACATCATTCTGTTCTGGGCTCCAGCCTGAACCCTGCACAGAAGGGACAGTCCTGAAGGCTTGGTCTGGCCTTCTTCCAGCAGAAAGGGGCCAAAGGATGAATGAAGTATTGTGTTCAAAGATGAGAAAAGAAAAAAAGCAAACAAAAATAAAATTAAAAAAAGAAATGTTTGCCATCTGCAGCTACATGCCCATTTAAGACAGATGACATCAACTGAATACCTTGAGTATATCCTGTGGTCATAATAAATTGTATTTAGACAATTCCTTGGGACGCATCTCCAAGACATTTGACTTCCTAGAATTCTAATAATTTTAGCCTAAAAAGAGCTCAATCTTATGAAACTGTTTTCCACAAAATATTTTAAAAATCAAATGTATTAAAAACACTATTTTTTTCCTCTGTTAATCTAGACTCTCTGTATTTTGCTCAATGGTTTTTTTTTTTTTTTAAGTACAGACTCAAGCTATGATTTAGGCAAAGGTTACTTAACTGAGAATCATTTGGCCACACCACACTAAATTGCACTCAGTCCCTTAATTATTTTCAAGGCTTCTAAAAACAACAACAAACAAACCAAAAAAAAACAAAAAAACCAAAAAAAACCCAACCAAACAAACAACAAAACCACCAAGAACCTAAACAAAGTCAACACACTACCCCAAAATCAGAAAAAGAACAGTCAATCAACTCCATACCCATCTGAATCCCCAAGCCACTTCCAAGCTATTACCAGAAATTAATATTAAAAGGACTATGTTTTAACCCAGCTCCAGTCTAGCCTATACTCAATTTTCTCTGTCCCAAGAAAGGGCTAGGATCACCTTATACCACAAGTAGACATCACAGGAACTGTCAAGTATCACACATTTTTTTCCTCCACTCATCATTTAGGAAACGTGCTTCTGATCCATACAAACAAAAACTACTCAGAGCTACTGAGTTATCATTAGCTAGGGCTTTTTAAAAGACCAAGCAATTTCAGCGTGCCAGCACTAGTAACCCAAACATAAGTTAGCCATTCTCCATTTTACCCCCATCTATTTTAGGGGTAAAGGAAGCCACAAGTGACCCTTAGGATGCTTAAGGACCGGCTGACTACACCTAGAGAGGGAGTACACCTTACTGCCCTTCACTTCCTTAAAGAGGCAGAAAACCAGAGATCACTTTGCCCAGAGTTAAATGTCATTAAGTATTTGAGATAAAACTGAAAGGAGAAAAAAAATAGTAAGCAAAACAGAACTTAGATTTTCAGCAAACTGTCATTGTTACTTATATATAATGTCATCAGCATAGCTGAGAGTTATGATTGCAAAGTGACATCAGTTTCAGTCAGCCTCAAGTTTTAAGCTTCTGAAGCAATGACTGATGTTTAATTGAAGAGATGCTTAATGGAAGGAGTGTTTTACACCAGTCAATCAAGCCCTATCCATTCACAGTACGAAATTCAGATAGGCAAAGTAAGTCTTTAAAATAATGGTGCTGGTTCCAAGGAAAAAGCCATCGGTTCTGTCATATATACCAAGCATATCATTATCGCTTGAAAGAAATGTCATTAGGTGTTTTGAAGCAAAAAAAAGATAGCACCACCCTAACACACCTGTGCAGCTCCAAATGACAGCAAGGTGCAGCTTTAATATAACAGCTATTCAAGGGTAATTGACAGCCTAATTTGATTTGTGGTATTCAGACACATGAAATTACAACATACAACCTGGCACAAATGCACATTCAGGGAGAGGACGGCAGTTAGAAAAGACACCTTTTCACCTGCAAACTCAGCAAATCCCTTGCTTTGAAAAGTAGCAAACTATAATGAACTTTTCCACCCTACATCACTGCTTAAAGCAGACCCACTCTTGGCTTCATAATACATATGCTTATTTAGTATATTGATTTATTTGGGTTTATTTTTTGTTTGATTTTATTCTGGTTGGCTAATGTTATACACCAATATCCACTATAAGCATTTCTTAATCCAGGACAAGTGAAGTAACATGGAATCACACGAATATAGGAATTAACAAATAATCAGAAATCATGTGCCTTGGACCATTAATAATTACAGTGACAGTGTCACAGAAAGCAACAGTCATGAACCAGCACTGAGCAGAGGACCGTGTGAACACGTTACACTGCTTCAGGGCCTAAGCTATCTCTGCCCACTTCAAACTAAGTGTGACTCCTCTGGCAGCCACAGCAGAGCAGATAATTAGGTGCCAGCTATGTGCATCACAACAAGCCAAACTGTATAACTGCAGTGTGTACAAGCCTGACAAAACTTTAGGTTTGTAATATTGTTAATTTCTTTCTCTTAATGACTTACCATTTCTGCCACACCATAATACTTGCTATAAAATCCTTCACTAATCACATTCAGTATTTTTAAAGGGTCCATAACTCTAAGATTTGTTTCAGGTTATATGCAAATTAAAGACAAAGAAACTCAAAAATATTTTTAAGGGTACTTGTTAGTGTTAATAATTTTTTTTTAATTAACATCAAATGACAAATACTTCCCCTAAGCTTCTATCAACTCTAATCATAATAGATTCAAGCAATTTTTACTTATTACCCCAAGTGATAGGTTTTTTTGAAGTTAACCAGTTCTGTGATAAACAGGTAGCATAGAGAGATTCTCTGCTCACCTTAACATGATCAAAAACCCACGTGTCAAGCTTGGCTGCATCTTGTGCTCCAAAATCTTCACTTTCTGCTGTGTAACAAAATGTATAAACATGATCTCCAGTAGCACCTGCAGAAACAATATAGATAGGAAACAGAAGAGTTTTCTTCACAGTCAATTAATATTAATGCACAGGAGTAGAAACCTACCAAGAATGACAATCCTGAAAGAATCAAAGAGGTTTTATCCTTACTTTAAACTTTCCCAGCATTTTTATTTTTTTGAAGCCTGGGTATTTTTTTAACTCATTAGCTTATCAGCACCTCAGATGAATGAGGAACAGTGTTATCCACTATGCCCAGGTGAGGAAATAAAGTATGGAAAAGCAGACAGGGGTAGAACAAATCCCAGTTAAAACAAATTAAACATAAGTTAATTTTCAAACAAGGAATTTCACCAAGAAACTTCTAACAGAGAAAGCTACATATTAAAAGCCTTGTTTGAACACACATGTTTTGGAGTTTTTGTTTAAGAAAATGTACTTAGCTTTTGGTTGTTTAACTGAATTATACAAGACAACGCCTTACCAATGAGGCTTTTTACACAGAAAAATATATACTACATATAAGGAAGGCAACGGAAGGGATGTAACAGTCACTGTACATCAATTCTAGGAGGCAAGGTAGTATTGAAAGCTAAGTGGAGAACTTCAGAAAGACAATATTCAAAGTCTGCATCTTTAAAACGTAGTAATTCAGCCAATGGCTAAGCTGTTGCAGCTTGGGGATGCTATTTCTACCGCGTCCATATAAAATCCCAGAGGGAAAAGTGTTCCTCAGTCAGCTGATGGCCAGGGAGAATATAACCATTTACTGGATATCAGAATTATATAATGCAGTTTTGTAAGCTTTCAGGCTTGTAAATGAACTAACATGCCAGTATAAAGGAGCTGTTTAACCAAGATTATGTCCAAATCCACACAAAGGATGCAGGTATGCCAGGCTAGGAAGCTGAAAGCTGGCACAGATTTTCTGGCAGCTGCCCCTCAGAAGACATTATTACTACTCATAAACCAGAACACTCACTGCAGTTCTTAGTCTGATAGGAACAATATACTCCCAGACATTAAAAAGTGAATTAAGGAGTTGCAAATGGTGGATAAGAGAGTTCAAAAGAAAAAATGAGCCCTGGCCACCATCATCAAGATGACTCATGGTCTAAGAAGGTAGAGTGCTGTAGTGTTTTTCTGCACTGTCACACCAAACAAGAGAAGATCTGTCTTTGAGAAGTGCCACACCAAAGAAGCCAAGTAAGAGCATGCAGTTTACAGACCAGGCAAAGGAACACATTGACTATTTAACCATGTCTAATTTCTACCAGATAAAAAACAAAACAGAGCAAGCACCCCCCCAACCCTATATTGCTCTGAAGAGAGACAGTGGCAAAATAAAGCCATACTAGGGAAGTTTTAGAGTGCCCGAATAGCTTATAAAATAATTTATATTATTTTTATTTTAAAAAAAAGAAACCCTAATAGGCAAAATGTTACAAAATACTACTCTGTTTCAGTCATCTGGGAGGTGGCACGCAACAGTATGTCTACTACTAATACTTTAAGTATGAGGATAAGGAAGGAAAAGTGGGATAGAGAAGTAGAAGGAAACCTGTAATGAAAACGTCCTTTAAAAGCGAGCACAGAGCTCTACTAAGTTTGATGCTGCCATTACGCTAAGGGAAAGAACTGGAGGTGCCAGAAACACCCACATCAGATGTCACCTCTTCCTACTGAAGACTTGTCTGGCACATTGTCTAGCCCTCAGCATCAATACTCAAATAGTATGAGATTAAGGATCAAGTTATCGTCCTCTTACAGTAAGATTTTTGTCCTGTGGAAAGCAGTTCTCATTCTGCTAGTGGGGCAGGTTCTCTGACAAGCCTGTCATGGGTCAGAGTCCAGACCTGCAGGAGACTTTTGCTACCAAATTTTGCAGGCGCAAAAGAGAGGAAAAAATAACAAAGGCACAAGGACAGTCAGACACTGAGCCAACAGACTGTGGGCAGAGAGCTGTCATCAGACACAGACAGGTGACAAATGTGGGAAATTCTATAGATTTCTTGGTGCACAGTAGGAACAAGGAACTAGAAGAGTAGATCAAGAGGTATGTCTGCCCAGTATAACCTCGACAAAGGTTTGTCCCAGTTGTCACCATGGTTTTGATGATACCCTTCTTCATACTCAAGCCAAACAACCCTAGCCTTGCTGCTCGTTTCCAAGAGAGAGAAAGGGAATTTGTGGAACAAATAGCAACCTGGGTGCAAAGGATTAACATCTACTTCCCTTAAAAGAACCAAAAGCCTCCATTCCTTTTTCTACTATGAATTATACTCCAAAATAGACCCATGACAAAACAGTATGGGATTGGACTGTTCAAGTCAAATCGAAAATTCTGTCAAGTCCAGAAGAAAAATTCAAAATTTTAAGGACCATCTTGGAAATAAACTAGGCCATTATTTTCAGATAATTTCAAGGTCATAATCAATAAAATATCATTGAAAATAATGTTAGAATTAGCACACTGAATTTGTATAGTTTAACTATGAGAAACTAACACCTTTTAATCCTGCTTCCCCAAGAACATATCTCCAAAAGTGTAAATAATCTGTGTAAGGGCAGCGTACTGCCTTTCCCCTCTACACAGCCACCTTCGCAATATTCCCAAAGACAAACTGTAATCTGAGATCATGGGAAACTATCAGAAGATATTTTTATACCTTACCATGAACTTATAAGGATCAAGGAAAGAACAGAAAAGAGATGGAGGGAAATATCAGGAGAAGATGGGGTAAAGACTGGAGTTCAGAAAAAAAAATTCAAGAATCATCACGAGAAGGATGATGTACACTTCTGCTAAACTAATAGTAGATTCTGCTCCTATCCTGCCTATCCCATTACTCTGATTTGTCAATGTCAGTACTTAGAACAGAATAACATATGCCCCTAGGCTCTCCCCTTTCACTTCAGTCTGTTTTATTCTGAGATTATGGGTAAGGATGTATATGTCCTCATTCTTCCAAGAAAAAACTAAAATTAAACTTGGACATCTTTTATATGTTTGAAGGGTTGCTCAGCAATCTCTGCATACTCAATAACTAATTGCAGCAGGCTGACAAACTTTAACACATTGTATACCATGGGGAAAAGATCTCAGCTTCAGGAATAGCACCAGGCAGTTCCTACTTGCATATAGTTCTTCCCTTTACCCTCCAATGATCTGGAGTAGAGGCAGGATAACACACAAAAAGATGCTTCTCCAGCTCAGCCGCTCAAACAACATGGTTGCAATTCCATCACCTGAGTCACAGGGAATTTCATGCAGAGGAAGACCACCAGCTGCAGGCCTGCAAACAAGAGCTTTCAACCTCAACCAAAATAAAAATATTAAGACCTTTTAACTAAGGGTGTGTTTCCTTTAGTATGCTGATAGAATTAGGTAAGGCCTATTTAAATGGACAAGTAATAAATAGGGATATTCTCTTCAAAAGCTTGCTGCTTCTTCTCCACCCTGTCTTAAATACACAAACTAAAAGTTAGGTATACTCAAATATACAAACTGGAATTCTTTTATTCACCTTTTCTAACTCAAGAATTGTTAAGTGTCTCTATTTTACTACCCAATAACTATGTGTTAAAGATTCATAAAATTTAAACCTTACCTTTTGCAAACATTGGCAAAATATCTGGGCTTCCCCAGCTCCAAGTATATTTACTTTCATTGAAAACAGAGTCAAATTCCACTGGATTCTCCTTCCACCCTGTTAAAAAAAACATACCTGGATTTAAATTGGGTTGCCAGATCTCACTGACTGCTAAGATTGATAGTCCATACAAAAATTCTCTTGTTGTTGTTGTTTGGGGGTTTTTTTGTTTGTTTTTAAGGTTACCCTTGTATTATTTCACAATGAACTCCACTTCATAAGTCTTGATTTTACTTCTATTCCAACCTCTATTTGCAATTAATCCCCCATTCATTAAGAAGTGAGCTGAAAACATAAGCCAAACTCATTATGGAGGGATTCAGACAAAACACACAGCTGGTTTACCTTCTAAACAGCTAAAATTCCCCTTGAATTCTAAATCTTCTGTTGTCCGCTCTCAGCTTTTAGCATTTTAGGCAATAAATTACACACACGTATCATACTTCCATCAGTCACCTTTAACCTCATCACAATAAGACCTTCAAGATCTGTCTTTTTGACAAGGCAGCTGATAGAAATATAGTGATGCTCTTAATTGCAATTCCTGTCAAGCCTGCATTTGTAGCAGATATCAGAAGGAAGAACCATTTGATTATGAACATGGACAAGACCAAGTAATTCCTCTTAATTCTCCTGTCCAAGATCGATACACATTCCACGTGTTCAAACTGGAAGCCCGGAGGAAGGCAGAGGACCACACAAGAGGCCAAATCAGTAATGTGAACGTTTGTTCCACGTTATTAACCACCACACGTACAATAACAGCTAGCTCTGGACAAGACATGTAGTTAGCGTTTTAGCTTTATTTTAGCTTTATTTTGATACTGATTCTCCAGCTCAACCAGCAATGATTCAGCTAAGAAACTGTAGTTCACTTCTTGTTTGCAACATCTTAGCCATCTCCCATTACAACCCAAATGATAATTAAAAACTCTGCTACATGAAGAAGTCATTCCATAAGATATTTCTGCTTTTTTAGACTCAGGGTGCTAAATTTTGCCGTGCTAAAAAAAATATTAACTTATGCAAGGTATTTTCATAGCTATCAATATTAAGAGGGGGAAACTTATCCAAAATGATTCTTTTCCATAAAAACTCAGTATACAAACTACTAGATCGGTATTTATCAATAATCATCTAGAAGACCAGCACATCACTGAAACATCTTATTTTGGAAGGCAGTGTTCAAAGCTCTAGGATCAGCATACCTTTAGCAACTGCACTGACATCTTCATAAAATCCAGCTATAAGTGCAACATGGCCTGGTCTGGACTCTGTTGGGACTCGGGTGTGAGAGATTCCCCAGCTGCCATTATTCTCTAGAATACCCCTGAAAACAGGAGACAAGGTAAGTTAAGCTTATGACTCGAAAGTACAATGAATTACAGATGAAAAGAGTGACAGGTACACGTGAAACACGAAATATAAAAATCACAGACTACAACAGATTTTTAACTACTGCCTGTTGGACAGCAGAAAAAGCAGAATATGAAATTGCAAGTAGTTCCATATTCTAACATCACCCAGAGAACATTACTATTGTGGCAAACAGTTGGTATTCTAATACACTCAGAAATAGCATACTATTGTTTTCTGCTGCTTTCTACTGTAGATTACTCCCCCACACACTCAAAACCAGATTGTTTCCGACTGGTGTGAATTTTCTTTGATCTTTCTATTTACCTTGAAAGTATCTACTTCAATCTTCTCTTACTCCTTAAATATGCTCAATTATAATTAGTTCTCGTGACCATGTCTGCCTTTATCTCAGCTGAATATTGGAAGCCAGCATCAAGAGAACTAAAAGCCACCCCACATAAATCTAAGGTACGAAGTATTTCAGCAACATGGAGAAAGTGTAAGTAAACCTTGTATCTTTTATAATTACACCCCAGTGAAAGAGAATACCTTCTCACAACAGATACAGAAATACAAATTGTCTAGGGATTATGCACATACAACAGTTACAACAGATAAAAAGCAAAAGAAATGGAGAACAAAGCCCAAGTATAAGAAACAGTCTCAATCTACTCTTGTCTGCTGAAGATATGAATAACAGGAGCCTGGGGGAGAGCCAGCAGTGAGCATTATCATATGCTGTTTTCCTGTCTCCATCTTCTGGAAGAAGAGAAAGATTCACTGCCCACTTTGAGAGCAAGAGGAGAAAGAAAGAATACAAAACACAGCAGGATATACCTTATACTAATGTTTAGGAAAAAAAGCAGGAGAATCTTTTAAAGGATTGTAAAGTAATTTTTGTCAAATCTCTCAGGAAATTGTATTTTTATTGGTCATAATATAAGTTACAAAATTTGCCATATTTTTATTGGATGAGTTTTAACCCAAGTAGATTCTAAGTTCATGTTTCATTATTTTTAACTGAGATTTTACACAGCTATTAATTACAAGCTCCCTACACTCAGCTCTAAATATATTTCTCACTAGTGAAGTAAGAATCAAACCACAGCCTAAAATTACAGCCTCCACTCTAAGCTTGCAGGATCACAGTTTGCTTGGGTTTTTTTGTCTGGTTGGTTGGTTTTGTTTGTTTGTTTTCTTATTGTTGTTTTTTGGGGGGTGGTGGGGTTTTTTGTTGTTTTGTTCATTTGTGGTTTTGTGGGGGTTTTTGCGTGTTTGGGTTTTTTGTTTGTGGTGTTTTGTTTAATTTTTAACTCATTTTAGAACTCACAGTCTCAGGCCTATTTGAAAGTTCAGAGGACTATCTGAAATAGTCCAAATATATAGTAAAACATGTAAAAAGTAATATAGCATTCCAACATGATATTCCTAGCTCTCATCTCAGCTAGGGGTACTTTGGATTGATATTAGTGAAAATTGAAAGCTCAGACAGAAATAACCTGGAAGAATTAAAAAGGGAACACTTTCAGCAACCAACATCTGATCTTGTCAACCTGGCTACAAGGTTAATTTACAGAAGTTCTGTAGCTCAAAGGTTCAGTGAGAAAACACTGAGCTCTGAAATTGTAGCAGTATATGTAATAGAGCTGAAGACATGCCCTGGACTGCCTGGCCCTCCACCTTTCACAAGGTGGAACATGCCACATGCTTTTCCTTTTCATTATATACATGCTCACACACCTATGTATTTATATGCAAAATGAGAGACAAGAAGGGAAATACAGATGGCACTTGAAATCTCTACTGGCATTTTATTCCACTCGGTGACCTACCAGCATCTTGGCCTGTTCCAAAGCTGCTCTTCCATTCACCTATGCACTTTCAGCACAGGTGGCAATGTTTTACTTGTACAGATTTTGTAATAGAGAGCCTGCAACTCCACAAACAAGATAAAGCGGGGACAGTAAAACTGCAAACTTGCCAACACTGGACAAGGTAGTGTGCACAGTTTAACTTTTTATTTCTAGATAGGTGTGATAATGCTGAATGGATGAAACTGAAAAACTCAAACCACTTAATGATAATAACAATTCATTATAACTCTTTCCTAACACCTACCCACCACCGCTCCTCCTGATGCGGCCATTATGGCAATAACACCTTGCTGATGGTGCAAAAGACCAGCAGTTTTACTGCTAAGACAAGAAATTGCTCTGGAGGACTCCTGCATGGAAGACTCACACTGCTGTGGCAGACAGCACCTTACAAAGACACTAACAGGAGAAGAAGGGACAAGTAATCCCATATAAACTGGCAAGTGCTGTAGCAAGGGCTCCTCAGATTTCAGTAGTAGACTGCAAATGCCCTAATAGCTTCATATGATTGATTACTTGGATTTGCACTGATACTCAAACCAAACCAGTGCTATTACACTAAAGTGTAATACTGTACACTTTTTTAGTCTAAGAAATTGTCTTATGATCAATAATTATCTTGATACTACAAAGAAACAGGGAAGTTTGGTGAAGTTTAAGCACTTAAGGATATGACTTCTAATCCTGAAAAAAAAAATTAAGTTTTAACTTTTCATAATCTTAAACCAAATCATTCCATTAAGCAATCAGATACACATTAGAGAGCATAAGGGAGGCAGCAGGGGCAGACATGCAGGAAGGGTGGGATAAATAGGAAATGACAGCCTACTGTTAGACCCATTCAAGCCATCTTTTTAAAAACTCCTTAAAAAGCTTCATCAGTAGCTTACAATTAGAAGACAATCATGTTAATGTAAAAACTCAACATCCAGGAAGCAGTTTAATGTCTTCTTTAGGCTTCAGAACTGATACCATGCTGATGCAAATGGAGAAAGTTCACACTTCTCAGTTACTGACTAGCTGTAGTTTTCAGAGAACAATACTGACACAATTGACTCTTCAAGGTTTAGAGGCTTTATTGACAACAAGGGACACCAACTCAAATTCATGCATTTCTGCACAGTGTAACTGTGAAGTTTATTACTTCAAAGGCAGAGGGAAAGCAGTACCAAAGCCACCACACTTGCCATTGGTCCCCTTATTCTCTTATGAACTTACAGAGCTGCCCCAGAAGCAAAATCTTCTGGAACGACAGCATTTTCTGATGGACTTACCGCAGGTAAGGTGCTTGGGGCGTACCACTGCTGTTCATTTCGTACAGTGAATCTGCCCGCAGACCATCAGCAACAAAGAGTACGAGACGTTTCGCTGGAGCAGGCAGTGGAGTCTGCTGAGGAGTCATGCCATGAACCAGGGGAGAACTGAAGTAGATGTCAAAGATGGAGACCAAGAATACGCAATGCACAAGGAGACCAGCAAGTATGAAGACTAATATACTCATCGTAACAGTGGGCTGGCAAGACAAAGTCCAACACTGAGAGGGAGCGGGAAAAATAAAGTTAGGCAGATGAGACTTATCAGAACAAATATTTATTTCATTTGCTATAGAACAGGAGTACCATAATCACAGCCATTACCTAGGATCCATAATCAACCTCTGCTTCCAACAAGCTTTTCCCCAGAACTTTTGGTTAAAAGTCACTGGGTGGTTAATTCAGATTTTCAGATAGTCATGTCTCAGCAACTCACCTCTACTGTTTAGTGGGTAGCAGATGGCTTCATTGAATTAAGCCAGTTTGTCTGATATTCAGCAGGTTTTTTTGGTACCTATATCAGTGACAGAAGAGTCGGACAACATACTGTCTTCATGAACCTATTACCCTCTGCTGGCTGATTGCATGACAATGCTGAGGACTGTTCAGGCAAACACATGCCAAAGACAGCTAGGGAAGCCATCCTATAGCAAACATCCACCCAAAGTTGCTTTTTAAAAACGTTTATTATCAGTTCTGGGCTCATTATATTCTGCCTTTAAACAGCAAACTTCTTTTAAAGGAACAAAGATGCTCTGCTAAGTGCAGAACACTATTCCTCTTCTAATACAGGTGCCAAAAGCACAACAGCTGAAGTACTGTGTTTCATGGATAATGATATTCTGGTTTTGAATGGTTTTGTTCTGCCCTGTTATCCTCTGAAGTCAGGTTAGAGATACAAAGAAGTTTAATAACAGGTACACTGGAAATGTACCTTTCTGCTACATGTCCTGAGGAGTTCATAAGTTGCCTACTGAAGGCAACACAAATATGTATATAGACTCAGTTAAGTGTGGGACCTGAGTCTGAATGAGGCTTAGATCTGATAAAGTGCTATTAGTGCTCTCCAGGCTCCTAACTTAGTTCTTTAAATATTAGCTAATTATCTACCTTAAGAAAACACCAACACTATGCAACAGTTTAGAAACAGATGTTCCTAACATCCTGGAAGATTCAGGTATTCGATTACCTATACAAACACCTTTCTCTAATGAAACTCTTTGTTTCAGAATCTAGTTTAGTGCTGCTTGTTACTTACAGAATTTCAGACAGACACCACACAGTAAGGCTGTTATAAAATAATGGAAAAAAAAAAAAAAAAAAAAAAAAAGGCTTCACAACCACATAACCTTAACTCTGAAAGTTTTGAGGGTTTTTTTAAATAAAAATGTTAAAGGGCCAGGAGAAGCAGAGAAAAATCTATACACACACACACAAAAAAAGATAGACTTGAAAGTTAATATATATTATTACTGACTAATCCAATGAAAATTCAGGTCTGTATGTAACAAACTTCTCATTGCACCTATTTTCCCCACTGAAACACAGATGTAACAACTCCAATCCTCATCATAAACATTAATATAGTAATTTCTCATTTTAGAGATTTGAAGAGAAAACCACGTAAGATCAAAATAACTACAGACAATGTTTCATAGAAACATGGCAGTCACACTTAAGTGATCACATAAAAACTTTTAATTAATCAGAAACTTACACACTTCTACATCTACAAATGATATTCCAAGAGAGACTTGGGAGTATTTGCGAATATGAGGTTGGTTTTGTTTGTTTGTGCTTTTGGGTTTTTTATTTTATTTTTAAGTACTTGGGCTTCCCATAGGTATTCAAATACAAAACCACAATCACAGATATACATTAAGTTGAATGTCACACCTCATTTTAGTCAGCTTTACTTTCCATAGGGCTTTTTCTTTTGATGTAGTCATGTTTGAGAAGAGAAATCTAAACTATTCATACCTTGATTGATGTAGTCGTGTTTGAGAAGAGAAATCTAAACTATTCATACCTTGATTAGGCTAGACGCCGTACTAAACAAAGCAGTTACTTCGATCATTGTTATTCTATACCCCCACTGCTACAATTCTATAGCTTAACATATTCAAAATTCTTCTAATTAAAGTATTAGTAACCTAATCTGTCTTGAGCCCTAGCTATTACTCTTTGCTTTAACTCTCACAAGGCCTGAACCCTTGCTTGCAGCAAAAGGAGAGCAATCAACACAATTCACATTTAACACACAATTCAATCAACACAATTTAAACCATATAGTCTAAGACTATACTGATCTACAGAGATTTTCTTTCACAGTCTGACTACATTACACTTGACTAGTCATTTGGTACAACATATCCAACTGTTCATCACCATCAGATGATTTCAAGGCAGGCAACTCCCAAGGCACCTGCTTCCCTGTCCCTTGTAGCCTTGTAGGCACCTTCCATGTCCCTTGTAGCCATGCCTTTTGCCTCTAGATTACATTGCTCCTTTAATGCATGACTTTGAGGGACTGGTGCAGGACATTATGGCTGGGGGCAGCCTTGGCTGTAGGGATCATGAGAAGGTACAGTTCAGGATCATGTGTAGTATACACAAAACAAGTAGAATTGCAACTTCAGGAGACTAACTTTGACCTCTTCAAGAAACTGCCTGGAGATATTCCATGGGTTAGGGCTCTAGAAGGTAGAGGGGCTCAAGAGAACTGGTTGATATTCAACACCACTTTCTCTGTGCTCAGGATCAGTGCATCCCTTAGAGCAAGAAATCAGGCAAGGGAAGAAAAAGACATGAATGGTTGAGTAGGGAGCTTCTGAAAAATCTCAAGTGGAAGGAGGAAATAGTTCATGGAAGAAGGGACAGACCACTTGGGAAGATGACAAGAATGCCGTCAGAGTATGCAGGGATGAAACTAGGAAAGCCAACACCTCTTTGGCCTTAAACCTGGCAAGGGATGTCAAGGTTAACAGGAAGCGTTTCTTCAAGTACATCAGAGGCAAATGGAAAACTAGAGAAAACATGGGCCAACTGTTGAAGTAGAGAGATGCCATAGTAACAGAGGATGCAGAGAAGGCGGAATTACTGAAGGCCGCCTTTGCTTCAGTCTTTACGGCTCAAGAGTCTGTTATGTTGGAGATAACAGAGAAAGTCTAGAGGAAGGCATACCTTCCCTTGGTTGAGGAGAATCAAGTTAGAGACCAGTTAAGCAAACTGGATATTCACAAGTCCATGGGTCCTGATGGGATGCACCTGTGAGTGTTAAGGGAGTGGCAGAAGTCATTGCTGGGCCATTCTCCAACATTTTTGAAAGGTCCTGGAGAATAAGGGAGGTGCCTGAGTGACACTGTCTTTCCTCCAGTCTTCAAAAAGGGCAAGAAGAAAGACCCAGGAAACTACAGCCCAGTGAGCCTCACCTCCATCCCTGGAAAGATGATGGAACAGCTCGTTCTGGGCATCATCTCAAAGCATGTGAAGGAAGAGGGTTATCAGAAGTAGTCCACATGTATTCACCGAAGGAAAGTCATGCTTAACCAACCTGATATCCTTCTGTGAGGATATGACTGGATGGACAGATGAGGGGAGGGCAGAGGATGTTGTCTACCTTGGCTTTAACAACACTTTTGACACTGTCTCCCACCACATCCTTGTGGGTAAGCTTAGGAAGTGGGGGTTAGATGAATGGGCAGTGGGGTGGATTGAAAACTGGCTGGAAGCTAGACCTCAGAGGGTTGTGATTAGTGGAGGCCTGCAACAAGAGGTGTTCCCCAGGGGTCAGAATTGGATCCTGTCCTGTTCAATATATTCATCAATGAGCAGGATGAAGGGATAGAGTGTACCTTCCACAAGTTGGCTGATGACACAAAACTGTGAGGAGTGGCTGATACACCAGAAGGCTGTGCTGCCATTCAGCAAGATATGGACAGACTGGAGAGTTGAGATAACAGAAACTTTATGAAATTTAACAAGGGCAAGTGTAGGGTCCTGCACTTAGGGAGGAGTAACCCCATGTATTAGTACATGTGAGGGGAGGATGACCATGACCCAGCAATGTGCCCTTGCAGCCAAGAAGTCCAATGATATCCTACAGTGCAACAAGAAGAGTGTGGCAAGCAAGTCAAGGGAGATTCTCCTCCTCTACTCTGCCCTGGTGAGGCCACATCTGGAGTAGTGTGTCCAGTTCTGGGCTCCCTGGTTCAAGGACAGAGAGCTGCTGAAGGAAAGGCATATGAAGATGATTAGGAGACTAGAACATCTCTCTTATGAGGAAAGGCTAAGGGAGATGGGTCTTTTTAGTCTGGAGACAACTGAGGGGGTATCTATAAATGCTTATAAATACTTAAAGGGTGGGTATCAGAAGGATGGAATCAGTCTTTTTTTCAGTGGTGCCCAGTGACAGGATAAGAGGTAATGGACACAAACTTGAACATAGGAAGTCCTGTCTAAACATGAGGAGACACTTCTTTCATTTGAGAGTCACAGAACACTGAAACAGGCTGCCCAGAGAGGCGGGGGAGTCTTTGTTGACATTTAAAAAAAAAAAAAAAAAAAAAAAAAAAAAAATCTATCTGGACACATTCCTGTGCAACCTTTTCTGCAACCTTTTCTAGGTGAACCTGCCTTAGCAGGGGGATTAGACTAGATGATCTCCAGAAGTCCCTTCCAGCCCCTATCACTCTGTGATTCAAACATACAAGGTATCATGGAAAAAGAAAATATTTTTCCACAGGTCCATTCTGATCTCAGTGTCAGCTCCTCTCAACACATAGTATACCATTTGGAGCACACCCCCATTTCTTCTCAGCCCGCAATACTGATACATATTTGACTATCGAGAAGGGTGAAAGTAGGCATATGGATTACATTTCTTGTAGAGATCTTCTCCAACAGCTGAAGAGGGCAGGTGGAAGAGATCTGACAAAGCACAACGAGTCTGTATCAGAAAAGAATGACCATGCTTATTAGTCCTTTCAAAGGGAGATAATGCACAAGGGGAAAAGCAAGGCTTGGGTTTTTGAATGACTGCTAAGTTTCCAATTTCACCCGTGAAGCAGAAACTTTTAGGCATTTGTTTGCCTAAAAGGAATGGGAACATGAATGAAAATGGGCAAACTGATTTCCAAAAGCTTCTCCTAGAGATTGAAGACAGCCAGAGAGATCCCCCAAGCATGCTGCCTGAGACAGACACTGTAACCACCATACGTACAGACCAGGTTCTGAGCCATCCTACTGCAGATAAAACAGTAACCAAAACACATTCAGTCATTCATATTCACGGAATTACAAAATTACTTATCAGAGACTGGACAAATACTCACATATGGAAACAAACACATTCAGATATTAACAAAGTATTTCTAGTCAAAAAAATGCCTTCACTAGGACCCTCTGAACTTACAAGTACCATCATCTAAGACAGACATGGATGGAAGACAGTGAACAACAGGCTGAAATGGCCACTTCCTGTATAAAAAACATAGAAACGTCTGGGTTGGAAGGGACCTCTAGAGGTCATCTAGTCCAACCCCTCTGCTCAGAGCAGGGACATCCTCAACTCAAGCAGGTTGCTCAGAGCCTTGTCAAGCCCCACCTTGAATGTCTCCAGGGATGGGGCTCCAACCACCTCCCTGGGCAACCTCTTCCAGTGCTCCGCCACTCCTGTGGTAAAGAACTTCTTCCTTACATCCAGTCTAAATCCACTCTCTTCTAATTTAAAATGATTGTCCCTCGTCCTTTCACCACAGGCCTTTGTAAACAGGCCTCTCCAGTCTTTTTGTAAGCTCCCTTCAGGTACTGGAAGGTGGCTATTAGGCCTACCGGGAGCCTTCTCTTCTCCACACTGAACAATCCCAGCTCCCTCAGCCTGTCCTCATAGGAGAGGTGCTCCAGCCCCCTGATCATCTTCATGGACCTCCTCTGGACCCTCTCCATCAGGGCTCCAGAGCTGGATGCAGTATTCCAGCTGAGGTCTGACCAGAGCAGAGTAGAGCGGCAGAATCACCTCTCTCGATCTGCTGGCCACACTTCTTTAGTTGCAGCCCAGGATGCGACTGGCCTTCTGGGCTGCAAGCACACCCTGGCTGCTCATGTCCAGCTTCTCGTCTACCAGCACCCTCAAGTCCTTTTCTGCAGGGCTGCTCTCCATTGCCTCATCCCCAAGGCTGTATTGATAGTGGGCATTGTTCTGGCCCAGGTGCAGGACCCTGCACTTGCTCTTGTTGAACCTCATGAGTTCACCTGGGCCCACCTCTCCAGCTTGTCTAGGTCCTTCTGGATGGCATCCCATCCCTCTGGTGTATCGAGAGCACCACTCAGCTTGGTGTCATCTGCAAACTTGCTGATGGTGCACTCGATCCTGCTGTCTATGTCACTGATAAAAATGTTCAACAGTACAGGTCCCAGTACGGACCCCTGAGGGACACCACTTGTCACTGCCCTCCATCTGGACTTTGAGCCATTGACCACTCCCCTCTGGATGTGGCCATCCAGCCAATTCCTTTTCCACTGAACGTTCCACCCATCAAATCCATATCTCTCCAACTTGGCGAGTAGGATGTTGTGGGGGACCGTGTCAAAGGCCTTGTCCCCTGATGCAGTCACTCTGTCGTAGAAAGCCACTAGGTTTGTCAGGCAGGATTTTCCCCTTAGTGAAGCTGTGCTGGCTGTCCTTGATCACCTCCCTG